>ML777576.1:1262215-1282723 GCA_009831015.1 Picea engelmannii
TTTGTCGAAGGTAGGCATATCCTGGACAACGTCATCCAAGTCCAAGAGATAATTCACTCCAGCAAGCAGCGAAAAGAAAAAGGCATGTTAATAAAACTCGACATGGCTAATGCCTTCGACCGTGTCAACCGAGCCTTCCTCTATAAAGTCCTTCATGCGTATGGTTTCTCCTCTCATTTCGTCAACCTAATTACAGCCTGCACTGACAATCCCTGGATTGCCCCTCTCGTAAATGGCCGTCCCTCTTCTTTTTTTCAAGCCCAAAGAGGCCTCAGGCAAGGATGCCCGCTCTCTCCTTTCCTGTACATTCTGATGGCGGATTCCCTCAGTAGAAAATTAATAGTTGCACAAGCAACAGGCTCTCTTCCAGGATTAAAACCCTCCTCTTCCTCGCCTTCCCAGAACCACTCATTGTTTGCTGATGACTCTCTCCTTCTGGGCGGTGCCTCTGTTCAGATAGCCAAGGAATTTGACTCAGTCTTAAAGAGTTACTGCAGGGCCTCTGGTGCATTAATCAATGAAGGGAAGAGTGCTATTTATGGTTGGAACATTGGACAGAGAGAACTCACAGGTATCTCCAGCATCCTCGGCTTCACAGGTCACGCCCAATGGGAGAAGATAAACTACCTCGGGCTTCCAATTTCTAACAGCTGCAACAAAAGATCGTTGTGGTCAGGTATCATAAGCAAAATCAAGTCGAAAATCACTGCTTGGGGAGGCTATTGGCTCACCAAGGGAGGCAAAGTCGTCCTGATAAAAGCAGTGTTAGCAGCGCTCCCAATTTATCAAGCTGCCTTCATTCTCGCCCCCAAAAGCGTGACAGACCAAATCTCTAAGCTTCTCCGCGAGTTTCTTTGGCAGGGGGGGAAAGGGAACCTCCATAAATTCCACCTGGTCAGATGGGAAACCGTCAAGCGTCCAATTGCCGAGGGAGGTCTTCATATACGCGATCTAGCAATGGTAAATCAGGCTTATGGTGGTAAAATCGTGTGGAACCTTCTCACACTCCCACAGCATCAGGTCAGCATAACTCTGAAGGCGAAGTACGCTCCCCACGCCCATTCCAGAAATCTGCAAGCAAGCCACCCCCGATTTAGCTCGCAGGTATGGAGACTTTGCAATAAGAGTCTAAATTTCGTTAAAGGAAAAGCGTACAGGATCCCAGGCAACGGGAAACATACCAATCTATGGCATGACCGAATCATGGACAGAGATCCCCTTAAAGACAACGATGAAATCACTGAATTGAAAGAGTGGCTGGAGCGGGCAGGGATAAACAGTGTTTATGACTTATCCAAATGGGACAGTCAGGATGACTGGAAAGGGTGGGATTTTTTCGGAGTCCCAGATCGCTTAAAACAGCAACAAGGCATTTTAGAAGAGCTGTTGGAAGATGCGGCCCCAGTAAACAGGACTTCGAAAGATAGCTGGGGGTGGGGGAGATCCGGAAACTATACAATATCAGAAGCTTATAATGCGCTACAGCCAGTTAGGAATTGCAGTCAACCTCCAGAATTTTGGAGGAAAGTTTGGGATCCGCTAGCTCTACCTAAGGTTAATTTCTTCTTCTGGACACTGGTTCACAACAAGTTGTTAACGGGAGAAAATTTGGAAAAAAGAAGGATTGCTGGACCGCACCGATGTGAACTGTGTAGGAGCAGCAAAGAGACTTCTAAGCATCTCTTCATGGATTGCAATTTTGCCAAAGAAGTCTGGAGCCTCATGCTGCAAGATTTAAAAACCTCAGTCCCTCAATGTAACGTTGTAGCAGATTTATTTGCAGCCTGGAACCAATGCTACTCAAAAACAATCCCCAGCAAATCAATTTGGAGGCAAGTTTGGAATGCCATCCCCAAATATGTTTGCTGGCAGATTTGGCTGACTAGGAATGACCTTATCTTCAATGAAAAGCAGCAAGCTCCTCTTTTGACAGCAACAAAGGCTAAGGCCCTCCTCTTGGAAGCAACCCAATTCCATGTTGCAGACAGTGCCCTCCTGCTCCCTGAGGAAGCGAGGTGGATGGGCCCCCTTTCTCCACATCCCCGGGCACAGCTCTCAAACCCTCAAGCGTTGAATCCGGTCTGGAGGAAAAGAGATTCCGAAGCAACCTTTCAAGTATGGTGGAGACAACAACAAACCACCACGATGTTCTTCGACGGAGCCTCCAAAGGCAATCCTGGGACAGCAGGAGCGGGAGGTGTCATATACGCCATGAACGGGACAAGAAGGGACAGTTTTAGTTGGGGTCTCGGTCAAAAAACCAACAACCAAGCAGAGATCCAAGGCCTGCTCAAAGCTTGCCAAATAGCCAGAGACAGAGGATACAAAGACTTCCAAGCCTTTGGAGACTCGGAGATCCTCATAAAAAACTTAAACTCGGATACTTTGTTCGCCAATGCAAGTCTCAACAAAACTCTGAGAAGACTGAAGAGAGTACTGCTCAACTTTGACTCCTACAAATTCTTCCACATTCTCAGAACATCAAATAGCGAAGCAGATCAACTGGCAAACAAAGGATGCACTCTCCGGAAAGGGCAGCTTCTTCTAAATGACGAAGCATCACTCCATCCTTGTAACTCTTGAGTAATCTGTGTTTAGAATTGGTGTGAGGACCAATTTAGAAGCTTTGTAATGCTGGCAGCTATGACGTAAGTCCATTTTCTTCTTTAATAAAAATTCCATACCCGTTTCAGTTAAAAAAAAAAAAATTGTAAAATTAAGTCTTAACAGTATTTTTTTATAAATGTTAAAGACCCTTTATTTATTAAGTTTATTTCTTAATAATAATTTTTAAATATTAATTTTTAAAAAAATAATTAAAAATTAAATTTACTTTATATAATTTTAAAAATAAATTTACAATATTAAATTTATTTTTATCTATTTATAAAATTAAATTTAAAAATATATATTTTAAACATTAAAAAATGTTTTTTTCTTAAATAAAACAATTGAATAAACTTTTAAAAACTCCTCTTTGAGACTCTTGTTATACCTGTTATTCTTTATGGATGTGAAGTTTGGGGTTGTAGTATCTCTCGTGAGTCCTCAAGAAAGATAAAGTAAATACAAAAGAATTTTATAACCTATAATCTCAAAATTAAAGGAAATACGCCCTATCCCATTCTCCTCGTAGAAACAAGCCTCTCCCCCAAGCCTCTCCCCCATTGAGAGCATGGCTATGACTAGATACCTAATGTATAAGAACAAGTTAAACAACATGGAAGACAAGAGGCTACCTAAAATTGCTTCAAAAGGTTGAAGATGAAAAACACTTTCTCTTAGATTGTCCAGCCTATACCCATATTAGATCTCGTTTTCAAAATATTGATCACACTACCAACCTTCCTAACCTCTTAACTCAACAAAAGTATGGTGATGTTGGAAAGCTTCTCTTAATGCTTTTCGAGCACAAAAACAAAATTCTAAAGAATCACAAGTAATCACTTACCCTCTTAAGGTCTGATACACCAATTAGGTCTTAGTGGACGTTAATCATCATCATCATCATCATCAATACTTTTTCTATTTTTTTTTTACATTTGTAGTATTTTATGATTTTTTATACTTTTTTTCTTTTTCTTTTTACATGTGTAGTATTTTATGATTTTTTATTGAGATTTGTTTTTCTACATTCAAATTTTCTTCCTTTTAAGTGGTGATGATGGTTAATGTGGTTTATGGGACCTTAAGAAAGGTAAGAAACTACTTAGTTTGCTTTAAAATTTGTTTTTTTTACCAGAAAAATTTTAAGAGAAGGGTTCATATATCACCATAGTTTTGATGAGTTAAAAAGTTAGGAAGGTTGGTATTGTAACAAATATTTTGAAATTGTGATTTAATGTGGGTGTACATGTGACATTCTAAGAGAAAGTGGTTGTTATAAGCAAAAAAAATTCGTCGGGACAGATCTAACCTATCCAGCTGTGAAGTTGGTTACAACCTTTTTGATAGCTCAACACGAGGCATAGACTATTCGCACCTCAGGTGGTCCTTCGTCTGAGGCGATAATGAAGGGGGAAAAGGAGAGGTGAAAGACTTACACGAAGTTTTTCTTAGGACCACCCACCTTGGGTATTGTCCTCCCTCGACATCCTGGATGGCCAAAATGGCCTGGGGGGTGAAAATTATGGACGATGGGATGAAAATAAGCTCGCTGATTTTTTGGACAACGAACTAAATAAAGCGAACAAGAAGTTGTTTGCTCCCTTAAAGCATTGGAAAATGGCCCATAATGGATTCCTGGGGTAAACCGGTGTCCTGGACAATTAACCAATGGATGCCTCAAGTGAAAGAGTGCAAAACAAGGGTGAAACGTGAGCTTAAAATCTACAGCCAAGTCCTTTTAGATGGATGTAAATTGCAAAAAACAAGTTGTTCGAAGCTTTTAAGAGAAGGAAACAAGCCCAGAATGGCTTGATACCCCCTGGGGTGACCTGGGAAGTGATCCCAGAAGATTGTCAAATAAAAAAGGGGGTTGTAAAAAGAGATGAACAACCTTTTTACAAGTTGTTACAACTATGTCTGGGATAGTATTTAAAACTTCAATTTTCAGTTTCTGGGTGAAGGGTGGACTGACAAAAGGTTGACTTTAAAAGTATTTTAGTGGTGAATTTTTAGTTATTAACACATGCCTTGGCCACTACACTATTTTGAAGGTTATCCCGATCAAGAAAACACATCCCAGAATTGTGCCAACCAGTATAAAAAGAGTAGTCTTAGCAGACCACGGTGGTTAGGTTGAAGAGTGCCCCATACAGTTTAGAGAAGCAGGGATTAGCCACTTCTCGTCACTAGCATTTTCAGGCTCTTAAATCTGTTTGGATGGAAGAAGGATACCTACGAAAAGGAAGAGTCTCAGGACCCCCCTAAAGGGAGTTTTAGCTAAGTTTACCCAAGCAGAGTAGTATTCCAACCAAGCTAAACTATTCAACTCCTTGATTGTGTCGTACTAAGGAAAGACAACTTGATTTATACTAACTAGACAACTTCCGAGGAGCTCCTGATGAAGCCTCCCTAGATTTGACTCTTAGTATCCTACAAAATTGAAATTGCTTAAAATAAAAGACCAGGCCATACACGTGGCGAGGTCGTGTCTTGCTTTCACAAGTGTGTCTCGTGGTCACTAAATTTGAAATCTATCTAAAACTTTATACAAAAAACAAGTAAATGGGTATGTGACATATATGTCATGGTTAAATAATATGTATATGTATGTAGCTAAATAGTATAAGTTTTGTTTTGAGTGTATGGGGTGGACCCCTGAATTGTTTTTAAGTGTTTTGCGACTTTTTGAGTGTATTTAACTTGTTGATTTTTGTATGGCCCCTTTAGGGGCAGCCACCTGTAGATTAGTAAATGAAAAATTATACAATGAAAAGATGACAAAATTAACTAATCATAAGTAAACGATTACACCATTCAACCCAAAGGAATGGATTGAGGCTCTTTGCGAGCGACAAGGTCGTCATATGCATGAAATCCCCAACTAATTCCTTGTATGGGGATTGGAATTTTATTGTTTAGAATTTAAAAATAGTGATAATTATCTACACAAGTATAGATCAGATTTTATGAACATAAATTCACAAGTAAACTACTCAAACTATCTACACAAACAAAGCATATCAACATGGGTGTGTGTGCCAAAATTCTGGAACGAGTGCAAGTGAATATGAGAGTGATTCGGTAGATTTACCGATCAATTTTGATGTTTTTTCTTCGATGTCCTACTGGCCCCTTTGCCTCAAACAGGTCTTCAGGTGGTCCCTAACCGCTTAGGAGAAGCAGAGTAGGTGACCGGTTATGTCCTTGCAGGTAAACAACAAAATTTTAGTATTTATATATGAAAAAACCGAATTAAATGTAACAAAAATTTGCACATAAAAGATATGTAACAACCAACTAAGATGGATGTCCTGTGGAGGGAAATTGACCCAAATGACCAATTTTCCTATTTGGGACAAGGTTAATGGTAGGAAAACATAATAGAAATGTACATGAACAAAAAGATGAAGCAAACAAGTATGAACAGCCAATTACGAGGCTTATTTGAGGGTTGTCCTAAGGGGCCCTAAGACTCTCAGCCACTAGTTAAGGTTGAAAACAACTGAGTACTTAAGAAAATCTCCACTAAAACACCTCAAACAAGTTAAACCAAGCTGTTAGAAAATGAAAGAAAGCAAGTTAAACCCAAGGAAGCAACAACAAACACCTAGCTAACCAATCCCTCCTAGAGATAGATAACATAACAAGCATTTACTTCTACCCCTCAACCCTTAACCAACAAGCGACACATTCAACAACTAAAATCTAACAAGTATCACACACAAAAAGAGTCTTGGAAAATTTCAACAGAGCTTTGTTACTATATTCATAGTATTAAAAGGTCCAGTAACCCTTGGGGGGGCATTTAATTTTTTACTGTATAGTTTTAAATATGTAAATAAAATTTATTTAAAATTCTTTAATTTTATTGTAAATATTTAATAGTAATTATATATATATATATATATATATATATATATATATATATATATATATATATATATATATATATATATATATATATATATATATATATATATATATATATATATATATATATATATNAAAAAAAAAAACTTAAATACATGTAAAACTATATAAAAATTAAATTAAATTAAGCCCCAGTTTGGTGCCCCTGGTCGTCGATACGCCTAGGTCGAAAGTGAAATGGGGCCTGAGGGTTTGGAGAGCAGTGGGAGTGGATGTTGGAGGCCGCGCTAAGGAGGGGTAGGGGGAGTGTGGTTGCGCGCGCGGAGGGGGATGGTTGTGGTGGAGTGCAGGGGAGAGGGAAAGGGTTGGGCGCAAGCTGGTGGGAGCTGAGGGGGGAGAGGAGGAGGAGCTGGCGTGCATGCGAGCTGTGGTGGAGGGAATGGAGGAGGGTGTTGGTGTCTACGTGCAGGCATGGAGAATGGAGGGAGTAAGCGTTGGGGGAGAGGGTTCTGGTTGGGGTTTGGGAGAAGGGACGAGCACGCAGAGGAAAGTGGAAGAGGGGAAAGGGATGGGCATGGGATGGTGGGAGTCGAGGGAGGAGAGGAGGAGGAAGAGATGGTGAGTGGGGATGAGATGCGTTCAGAGGAGAGGAAGATATGGGTATGGTGTTTTCCGCATAGGGTAGGGAGAAGGGAAGGTCGAGGTGGTGGAAGAATGGGGTTGCAGGTAGAGAAACGCTTGGTGGTGGTGGTGCCTGGGCAGTGGATGAGTGGCCAACCACTACCAAATATTTTTTTTTCATTTTTTCAAATATTTGGATTTTTTTTTCCATAGTTAGGAGAGGGGGGTTTTGGGTTCAAGTCCCCTCCCCTCCTTCTTGATTTCTAGGCATTTTATTGGGTCTTTCATCAAAAGAAAAGGGATAGGGTTGGGATTCAAATCCCAGGACCTGCAAATGGCCATGCACAGGCCTGCATACTCAGCCACAGTCAAAATTTTAATCCTCTAAAGGAGCCTTAGAGGCTTAGGCCTGGTGCCCAAGAGGGGTTTGAATCCCCTCCCCTTTGAATCTTTTGCACACATAAAACTAATTGAATTCACCAACCAGCAAGCATGAACCAACAAACATGAAATCTAAACCAACAATCAACTTGAAATTTGAATCATCACTGAGACAATCATCCTGAAGGCATAAATAACACTCTTCTATGCAAAAATTTCACCACAACCAACAACTTTTTCCTTTTGAATTGGGACCGACGTGGGTTTACCTGGCTCAATGTCTAAAGGTTGTTGCATGGTCATGGTTGTCTACCCAATGTAGACCTGCACTTGCTTCCAAGATGCCTCCTTTTACCATTGAATCATGTTCCAGAGCTCCCTCTCCCCTTGGCCAAAATGTCAAAATGACTTAAGAGAGGGGAGAGGGGGGGTTTTGTATTTTCCAATTTTCAAAAAAAACAAATTTCTCAAAAATTGCATGAGGGAGGTTGTGTTTCCTCCCCTTGATTTCCCAAAATTTATGATTTTTTATAATTTTTTCCATTATTTTTTAAATATTCCTCAAAAATTGTGCAAGTCAAAGTTTGACTTTGACCTTGATGTTGTTGACTTAGCCCCAAAAAGGTTGCCATGTGAGACAGAGTCGGAATTGGACGCAGGGCACATCGTTGGAAAGGTCTCGACGATCCCGTAGAGAATATGCCATCATCAATCTGAAATAATTCCACCTCAGCCCTCAATTTTGGCCCGAAACAATGGCCGCTTAAAAACCCTGACTTGTCGATGGGCCCACATGGCACCCAATCTTGTGAAAGGTGTCAAATCGTCATACGATATCCAATCAAGGAAAATGAGGTACCATCAGAAAGGTATTGATGATTAATTCGATTAGATAGCCATAAATTTGTGTGATGTGGCCATTAATGGTTGTTTTAGCTATCATGAAATCCTACTATGCGAGTTGGTTTCCGCCCTTTGTCTGAATTAATTGTCCAACTTGTGAGAACTTTAATCGGGCCATCCGAGGTCGAAATGAGGAAAATGAGAATTTGTTTGAACGGTATTTGAGTCTATTACAGTGTGGTATCACTGAATATCTGATTTAAAACTCTTTACCAACAATGTTTAAACCCTAAATCACTGCAACCAATTTGTTGTCCGAAATTGGTCATGAACTTGCGAAAGCTCAGTCTTACCAACTGGGGGTCGAAACCAAGCACGAGATATACTATTGGAAAGGTCTCACATTTTCCTATGCCATGTATGGGTTTTATTTTCCTTTTGAAATAGGAATATGAACAAAATCATTCTAGGAAGCCATAGTTACTGGTTTTGGCCATTCGGGTGACGCTAACTTGGCGTCCTCTGTAGGGGGTCATACAGAGTTGGAATCAGGCTCATGATAGATCATTGGAAAGCTTGTACTAATCCCTAAAATATGGAAGCATTTTATTTCCCAAAACGTGACCAGATTTTATCTTATCCTTTGTGAAATGACCCTGTCCCCAAGGGACCCACCTAGTGATAAGCAAAAGGGGCCAACGTTAAAATTTTTGCAGACTGTGTGCATAGCTCATGAAACCTTAACCGAATAGTCTTGGAATGAGGAATTATGATGTGGGGGGGGGGGGTCACAACCGTATGAAGGTAGCCAACTAATACTCTTTCAAGGGCAGAGTCCATAGTAACTATGACCCCCGCCACTGTCTTCGACTGGAACCATAGCACAAAGGGACGCTTGTGGAGGAATGAAAGTGTAAAAAACCATGTTGAGCCCAGAGAAGATTTTTGGGTCAAGTGTGATTTTCATCTTCAACTAGTTTTGTATCATAGACATAACAAATTATTTCGACTCACTATGTTTTCTAAATTGTCCAACACCATGTTTCTTTATGGAGATTGTGAGAGTTTGTTCTTATTTTAACAATGTTGATTTTACATCGATATTTCTACCTAAATTTAGATTTAATAATATTTTTAATATTATCCTTATTATAAAGAGTGATTGTTATCACACAATTTGTACTTGTCCAAAGCCCAAGACAAGTGAATCAAATTGGAATAACAACAAGATAACCTACCATTGTCAACTTAGTAGGAAATCCCCATGATTTAGGGATGGAAGAGGTCAAACCCAATGAGGCATCCCTAGTAACCTCAAGGGATTGGAAGGACAAGTGAATGGCCAAGCTTGGAGATCTCTCTCACTGGTTACCTAAGTTAGAGAGTCTATCTCTGTGAAATTTGAGGTAAAAGGAGGGTTTCGTATACCTTCCTGGAACAAGAACAATATAGCATGTGTATATAAAAATTCCAAGCGCCAATATGATAATAACACCTCAGTAGATAGTAGACAACAACAATATATGTCAGATGATATAAAATTTGTAGCTAACTAACAGCTTACAACGACAATGAAGTTTTGTAACAACCACAATAATTAATGCTCAAAATTGCAAGAAAAGACAGTAGCAATTTAGCATTTATCCCAAGGATCAAGTAACACCTTTCACAAGCAATTTTTGGGTGAGTTAGGCTAGTACTAAGTTAGTGTATGCAAAAAAATGAAGCAAGTTATATTGTTGTAGCAATGATTCACAACATCAGCAATTTAGTTAGTGAATTTAGCCAATCTAGGGTTAGAGGAAGTTAATAAAATCTTTAGAGAGTAGAGTTTAAGAGTTGTTTGATCAATTCCTTCACAAGAGAGAGCACAAATGATACTAGTGTCTTTTGGGCTTATGGAGTCAATTACAATAGAAATATAACTTGGATAAATAAATGATAATAAAAATTTTCTAAGGATGATGAGGTGAAGACGGGGAGCTAGCACTTTAGGGCCTCAACTTCAATCTCAAAAAAGATTAATTTGCTAGAGAGAAAGCACTTTTGGGCTCTAGCAAATTCCACCCCCCTCGAATTGAAATATATGTTTGCAACTAGCCTCTAGAACAAGATTTCTAAAGTGCTAGCACTTTAGGGCTTTAGAAGCCTATCCTAGATAAGACCCTCTTGACAATTTAACTAGTGGAAGACTTAGAGAGAGGAAGAAACACTTTATGTTCCTCTACTAGGGTTTCAAGCAAGCAATTTCATAATATTCAACATGAACAAGTAAAATTAACCACAAAATATTCAATGCGTGACATAAAATTGTAGATTTTACTTACTTCACCAAGAATAATCTAGCATAAAAACCTTAGTTTGCAAAAATTCCACCATAAATCAGCCAAGAAGCATCCAAAGCAAGTCCTCCAAGTGGAGCACACTTGTAAAAGAGATCAATAATGCCACTAGGGAGAAAATTTCAGTCCTACCCCCTCTTATGAGAGGAGTCTTATGTGTAAAATGAAATGCTAAGAGGTGTATTTATATCACCTTTCGTAGACTAAAAATTTCAACACCAAAATAGAACAATGTCGACCTCAAAATTTTCCTTTTTAATTACAAATTAATAAAATTACATTAAAATATCCTTAAAAGGGTGACATCATGTCCTTCTAAGGTGACGTTAGGCTCCCAAAGTGAAGCATTGGGCAAGGGAGGTGCAACACTAGGCCTCTAAAATCCCTCCATCTTGCCACACGTGCCCAAACGTCATGTCAAACCCTCTTCCATCAAATCTCCAATCTCATCTATGACATCAAGAGCTAGGTAGGTGACGTCCAAGCCTCCAAAGGCTAGCATCCAAGTGGAGAGGGATGGGAGCTGGTCTCCTAGCCATGCCAGAGTGCCTCTAAAGGAAAAAACCTTCTTCTTTAATGTGAAAACGATGATCGTAAGCATGCCCCAGATGTGGGGTCTCTGCATCCATTTTTGAGCTCCAAAGCGCCATGAAAGTCTTAACTAAGTCATCTCCTCATGAATACGTTTCCACCAGGCAAGGTCCTCCAAAGACAAACAGGTACACCCTCTAAGGGTCCATAAGTCACAAGAATCATGCAAAGTAAGACACATAAAATAATGGAACCACCCAAACATGTGCATTAAACACCCCTTTTCAAACTAAACAAATGCTCAAATACCTTATACAATTTGTCAAATTTAGGTGTGGGAGGGGTGTCGAGGCATCTTATTGGGTCAATTAATCCCCAAGTCAAAGTTGTTTCCCAAGGGAAACTTTTCCAAGCCATGTATGAGTATGAGGTGGAGTGGGGAAAGACTTATGGGCATGGGTTTCATGACATACAAGGGTTCGTATTGTCTCATTTATGGGTGCCTTTGTAGAGGGTGTGTTGTCCTTCATTCACAATGCAACATTTTTGCAAGCCCACTTGCCATTAATTTATTAGAGTGTGGCCAAGTTGAAGACATGTGTGGGCACTAAACTAAGCAATAAAAACAAATCCCACACACGATGTACCTTGGTTACACTTGGTCATGGTTCCCCAAGTTGAAGACAATAAGGGGCACTAAAAAGGAAATGCATAGCCCACATACACTCTACCTTGGTCGACATAATCAATTAATTAGTTATTTATTTTACAAGTCCCTTATTTTTATTGCGAGAAGCATTTCATTTCTCTCGGGATCCTTGGGCAAGCATCTGGAAGGTTTATGAATGGCCTTTATCTTTTTTCCAGCTACATTTCCCTCTGGGCCTTCAGCCCCTTCTTCCCATAAAAGGAGGTAAAATCCCTTCTTGGGTCAATACACCCGAAAAACCCAGAAGATGAGGAGATGAAATGGAAGAAGTATGCAAGGTGATAAGTATAATCGGGAATGGTACGATGACTCTTCAAGGAACCCCCCAGTAGCACCCTATTCCCAGGGGTGACCAACTTACTAGGACGTGATGACACCCACCAAGGTTAAATAAGGAAAATAATATAATTTCCAAGCAAACGTTTTGTAATCCAGAAAAAATTATTTACGACATATTCAAATGCTTCAATTATTAGAGTGACACTTACCGTGATACCAGAATTATTACCTCATGAAGCAAGACTTGTTGTCCTCTGGGCCAGGCCGGTGTGACGGATGATGCTCTGCTACCGATGTTGTATGGTGATGCATCAATGAATAGGAGGGGACCTACAAGGCTATGTTAGTCAATCTGACTCTCGACACTCCATGTCTACTACCTGTGGGCCTCAAGACATGATCTCCTTAGTTACCCCTAGTCTGAAGGGGTAATAATGACTCTTCCTTCATTCCCCAATGTTTTAGCCAGGACTTGGAATCTTTCTGCTACCTCGGCCCATGACAAGAGTTTGAATCAATATTTACTCTTCCTTCATTCCCTAATGATGTAGCCAAAACTGGGCATCTTTATGCCACCTGGGCTCGAGCCATGACTATAGTTTGAAACAATCTTATGAATCATCTTGTCTTCCATGTTGTTTATCTTTTTCTTGTACATTAGGTACTGTTACCCCCCATGCCTAGGGGTAACAAGAGGATATCATGTCTCATGGACTACAATGGAGAACATGACCCCGACCATAATGATGATCAACATGTCCATAGATGGAAACCCAACAACCCCCCTCATTCACCTTTACAACTACAAGTCAACCAAGGCTCATCACATCCAAGCAACCCAAGGTATGGGAGATGATAAGCCATCGTCACCAAGAGGTCTAATAGTCCTATTTTTATGCAAAGTGTTGTGCTTAATTTGTGGGGAATGTGGATGAGGATATTTGGTTGAAGTTGGATAATGGATCACTGGTTTGGGAAATTGTGTTAGTTGTCTTATTTCACCCTGGTGGTCAACTTCTATGCCCTAGTTTTGTGTTGCCACTAACCAGGGAAAAGGGGTACTATTGGGGGGGCCTCACAAGGGTAACATTCTTCTCCCCACCATACTTAACACTTTCCATCCTAGAGCCTCTCCTAGTGTACTAAAATTTGACAATGGGTATTCTCTCATGAGAAGAGGGGCTAAAGGACCAGAGGTTGTTTCACAACTGCTATGAAAAGAATAAGAAAATGATGGTAAAGAAATAAAGGAATGGTAGAAAAAAAGGACTAACAAAATCCAATCCAAACTTGATCTCTACTCTTTCAGTGCTCATCTCGGTCCCAAACAACAATGTCAAAGCTTGAAATCTTATAAAGGAGATTTGCAAATATGATAAAGTGGACTAGAAAGATGGTTGATAAAGGGGTTGGAAAAATAACACGCAAATGTGGGGTAACTCAAGAGAAATCCCACCCTCCACAAAGGTACTCATATAAATAGATTTAATGACCCCATGAACCATGAAGTAAGCCCTAAAACCATATCAATATCACACTTACTCTTGAAGGGTTTTTACTTTCCCTATCACTCTCAGGACCTATCCTTCTACCTGGGTTATTTTATTTCCTGTCTAGGTGGCACACCTAATAGGGTTGGATGAAGGCCCTCCCATACTTAAACTTGGCAACTCACATGGGGTCATGTGCTGGTGTGATGCTTGAAAGGGATAATGAGGTGAATTGTCTTACATGGATTATATCTTAAGTTACAACTTACTTTGCATGCTTTAAGGATTAATGTTTCTTATGAACCTTGCCTAACCATGTTTTTTACTTTGATTTGTTTTGGATGACATTGACATGGTTCCTTGAAGGATGTCTTGGGCTTGTACCCAGGACGTTGTGCCTTTATTTGTAGGACGTTGACACGTGTGATGGAGAGCAGTGGGTCATCCAGTGACTCACTACCATCAGACGTCATTTCTCACATCTTCAAAACCTTAAACGATGGACATATGGGTTTGGTAGGAGCAGATTCAACCATGATGGCACATAGATGGGATGGAAGCCCTAGAGGCTGGGCATAGTACCCTAGGACTTATTTTGGACTAGGATCAGGGACGTTGTAGTAAAGGATAGTCAAAGACAGTTCAGAGATGAGATGGAACTCTCCAGGGCCTGGACGTAGCACTTGGATCCTGGACACGGGTCCTATTATGATGATGGCATCATCTTCTAGATTATGATGTAGCTAGGGTTTGATGCACACATGGGGTACCAATGATGCATGGCATGAATTTTGGTGAGGAGAAACATCACTTGCTCCCACCTTTCTTCAGATTGATTCCATGTGGCCTTTGGAGGCCTCCCTCTTGCCCAAGAGGGCTTGTCGTCTCGCGTATGTGGCTATTATGATTTATTCTTTGCATTTTTAGCATTTGTAAAGGTCAAATTGTAGATATTGAGAAAAGACAATATCACAGGCTCAAGGAAACAACTGCAAGGACCAACAACCTTCTACAAAAAGAGAGACTGATCTAATTGATCTGCTTACTTGATTACAATGAAGAGCTCCTCTATTTATAATAGGCTAAGAGGAGACATCATTGATGGAGGTAGATGGATAAATTACTCATTGGAGTAATAAGACAAGGAGATGGTTGGGAAATTTACCCACTCCTGTGATAAGTCAAAGAAGCACATGGTGGTTGTCCACAAACAACCAAGAAATATGACATGCCTTACTTGTCCTAAGTAAACTTATACATCAACACCCCCCCATAAGTGCAACTTAGGGAAGTACAAAAAACTCAAAAATATGGGTTCTGACTACTAGGCCTACTAAGGCATCCAATACAAACTCTCATAAGTGGAGAAAAGGATAAAACCCGTAGGAAAAAACTCCTCCCCAAACGAGAGAAAACAACATAAAAAAGTGAAGGTAGGAGGTCTCAATATAACCCCCCAGAGACTACTTCTTTCACCCCAAGCATCAATCGTAGTTGAAGAAAGCGAGGTGATGCCAAAGGTTTAGTGAATATGTTAGCAACTAGCGCTTTAGTAGGAAAATACTCCAGGATGAGAGCATGTTCCTGGATGATTTGGAAAATGAAGTGCATGTGGATCGCAATGTGTTTGGTTTGTTGATGTTCCACTGGGTTGTGAGAAATATGTATGGCACTCTGATTATCACACCAAATAGTGTTGGGATGATCCTGCTGAATGCCAAACTCTATTAGGATCTGTCGAAACCAAAGAACCTCCTGACTAGCAAGAACTGCAACACGATACTCAGCTTCCACAGAGGATAAAGTAATTGTAGATTGCTTTTTGCAAGACCATGCAATAGGTGCGGAGCCAAGACAATAGACAAATCCAGATGTGGAGTTTCGAGCATCAACCGAACCAACCCAATCAAAGTCAGTATAACCCACAAGTTTAGAAGCACCATAAGAGTATTGAATGCCAAAATTGGCAGTACCTTGAATGTATCTCAGAATGCGCTTTGCTACCTTCTAGTGACTCTCATGACAATATTGAGAGAACCGAGAGACAAGTCCTATTGAAAAATACATGTCAGGATGTGTATGAGTCAGATATAACAAACTCCCAATCAATTATTGATACAACGAAGGATTAACATGTGGTGAGGAGAAACTGGCAGAAAGGGTAACTCTTGATTGAAATGGAGTAGGGGAAGGTTTACAATCAACCATGCCAAAGCGTTGAAGTAAATCAAGTGCATACTTATACTGAAAAAAGGAGATTCCTTTAGAAGACTGAAGAACCTGTAGACCAAGAAAATAATGCAGAAGCCCCAGATCTGTCATATCAAATTGTCCCATCAATGATTGTTGAATACTCTGAATCATAGATGAAGAACTCCTGGTGAGAATTAAATCATCCACATACATAACCAAAATCAAGAGATCAGTACCCTACTTTTGAGTGTAAACTGTAGGATCAGAATGACAAAGATCAAACCTGAAAGAAATCAGAAAACTATCCATCTTCTCATACCAACCTCGAGGAGCTTGTTTGAGACCATAAAGAGAACATCCAAGCCTACAAACAAGAGAAGAATCCTGCACAAAACCAGGAGGTTGCTCCATGTAGATTTCCTCATCTAAGTCGCCATGCAGAAAGGTGCTCTTTACATCCATCTAGGAGACTAACCATTCTTGGGAAGCAACAAGTGAAAGCACAAGGCGTATAGAATTCAGCTTGGCAATAGGGGAAAAAGTATTAGAGTAATCAATCCCTTCAACTTGTGAAAATCCCTTGGCCATGAGACGTGCTTTATGCTTGTCAATAGATCCATCTGCTTCATATTTGGTCCTATATACCCATTTAAAATGAACAAGCTTTCGTCCCTTTGGAAGAGAGATGTGATCCCATGTGTGATTCTTCATCAATGAAGAATACTCCTCTGTCATGGAAGCATCCCATTCAGGTATGTCAACAATGTCAGAAAATTGTTGTGGATCATTTAAGATAGTATGACTAAAACAAGAGACACCTATTGTTTGTGACTGAATAGGGGAATAGGATGAGGCAGAATAATTGAAATCAATTGACTCATAGCCATACCTATCAGGCCTCTTTCTCTCATGAAAGCTACTCCTGAGATGCAGTTCTTGATCAAGTTGTTCATATTCTTGATCAATTTTTTCCTGTTCAATATGCTCATGCTCTGTTGGTGCAGGTGGTAGATATTGTTCTGGTTGATGTTGATGTTGATGTTGAACTTCAAAAGGGTCATTATCATCTTCTAAAGTAACAATGTCAACATGTTCAACACCATTTTCTATATGACAATATGAAGATGGAGAAGGATTTGATGTGGGGTTGAATCCTTCATCAAAATGGACAAGTCATCGAAAGAAGACTTATTTAGTAATAGGTTCAAATAACCTATATGCTTTCATGTCCTCACAATAACCAACGAATATCAATGGTTGGCTTTTCTTATCCATAACTTTGTGTTTTTCAATTGGAATTAAGGCCCATGTTGGACTGCCAAATACTCTAAAAGCATAGACATCAGGCTTAACATGGCTCGAACCTTCCTCTAGAGTCTTATGCAATACTGCTCGATGAAACATCATATTATGAATGTAATCTGCACAGTTTACTGCTTCAACCTAGAAGGAAGGTTCCATGTTCTTGCACTGAATCATACAATTTTCCATTTCTTTCAGTGTTCGATTCTTTCTTTCGACAACACCATTTTGTTGAGGATTGTAGGGAACAATGAGCTGATGTTGAATGCCATGTTCTCTACAAAAATCTCTGAATGCCTGATTGACATACTCCCCCTCATTATTTGTGTGTAGTTTCTTGATAGAAAGAGATGTCTGCTTCTCAATAAAAGCCTTGAATTTCTTGAAGGTAGAAAAAACCTCACTCTTGTACTTAAGAAAGTACATCCAAGAGTGACGTGAGAAGTCATCAATGAAAGTGAGTGCATACTTAGCCCTTGAGAATGAGCGAGTTGGAAATGACATGAGATCACTATGTACCAACTCAAGAGGTGTTGCGGTACGCCATGCTTTTCCTTTAGGAAAATGATCTTGATGTTTTTTTCCAAGGACACAACCTGGACAAACTCCATCAGTACAAGAAACTTTAGGAAGTCCAAGCACTAATTTTTGTGTGCTTAACCGCTTCAAATATCTGTAGTTGAGATGTCCAAATATTTCATGCCAAAGCCTACTCAAAGCATCGACATGTGAAATGAAAGAGGAACCTAAGGAAGACTCAAAATAAGAAAACTTATACAGTCAAGAACTATGATCTACTTTTCCAGATGCATCAACAATGTCTGGATTTTGTAGTTCTCGAATGATTACATCATTAGGAGAAAGCTCTATTGTTTTCCCATTACTAGAAATACAAATCTGATAGATAGAGAGAAGATTTACAGAGATTTCATGTCAGGGACAAGAAGAAAATCATTAATGCACCCTTTATTGATCCAGGTGGATTTCGGTGGCCACCCACCTTTTCCATTTGGCTCAAAACAATTTTCTAGCAATTTTGGCAATTTACTATTTTTAGCAGTTTTAAACTTATGGGGCCATTTTGAGGGCCTAAATGAAGTTTTTTTTTGAATTGAGCTTCTCAATGATGGCCAAAGGTTCCTATTGAGCCCCCAAAATGATTCCCCTTGGCGATACTTTTCCAACGAGCTATCGTGCGCCCCAAACGAAGATTGTATGCCAAAGTTATGCCCCCGAGAAGTTGATACACCAAACCACCAAAAACGAGGTCCATAAAATTGTTGGATTTTCATCTTCCGAGGTTAGGGTTTTGGATTTTCGATATGATAAAAAGGCCTTTGGAGCCTCATTGTAAAATCATCTTCTTGCGAATGCGAGTAGCAGACACATATCTTCTCAGAGATAAGTTGTCACCATTCTAGCAAGTCTTTCACTCTGTATTTTTACAATCTTTGTACATTTTCACTCATTAATAGAAAATTGTGTAATACTGTATCTCTGTGTTTATGGTTTCATCTCTGATACATTTTTGTTATATTATTGGATATCCAAGATATCTCTGTACATTTCTTTATTATATCTCCGCTCTCATTTCGTGCCGAAAATAATCTGGATCAGTGGTATCAGAGCGAGCTGCTCTTGATCGTTTTTTAGTGCATTCCCCCGACGAGGTCCGAGTATAGCAAGTTGGGTCCCGAGCTTGTCTATCTTGAGGAAAATCTCTCTCACATGCCCAATAAATCCTCCATAGTGGAAGAAAAGAAAAATGACAGAGCAAACGATTATATTAATCTGTTGCTTGAGCAAGCTCTCATGCGACAGAGGGATGAAATGATGGAGAATTTTTCCCACATCCTTCAACGCCTACCGATAACAACAGGTTGTAAATTCTAACCTTGTACAATACCTACTGCAAACTGATATTTAGAAAAGAACAGAAAAGATACAATGGCAAATACAAACATTACACTAAGATTTTTCACCTAGAAACCCAAACCGGGAAAACCAGCATATATTATATTCATACATTGTGTTACATTGTTTACAATACAATATACATATAGGAGCCAACGATATCCAAAACCCTAACCCAATGACCTGGATTAGTCCAAAACCCTAATTCCTTAATCATAAATAGAAAACCATCGGCAAAAACCATGTGCCAAAAAACCACCTAATATCATGTGGTCCCGGAAATATGTCGTCCCGGTAATATGTCGTCCCAGAAATATGTCGTCCCAAAAAAAAAAAATTTGGGGGCACTGCCCCTGAACCCCTGCACCCCCCCTCTAACCCCCCTGCACGCCCGACGCAGATGCTCAAACACTACTACTCGTGCAAAGAATATAACAAATACCCAACATTCTCCCACTTGTTGTTTTCTTTGCACACAGGGGGTTACAGGGTTACATAGTCAACAATCTAGGGCAACAATGCCCATGGATCCTCTACACCAAGAGAACTTCTCAGTGCTCACAGATTTTGTTAATGAATCTGCAACACTCTTCAAAGTGTCCACCTTCATCAGTGATACTTTCTTTTCTTCAATCATGTCTCTTACAAAGTGATATTGAACATCAATGTGCTTTGTCTTTGAATGATAAGCAGGGTTCTTTGCCAAGAAAATTGCACTATGATTGTCACACTCTATCCTTACAGCTTCTTGTACCAACCCAATACCTGAACACAATCTTTGTAACCATACTACTTCCTTACTTGCATGAGTGGCTGCCATGTATTCAGATTCTATAGTTGAAAGTGCCACTACAGCCTGTCTTTTGCTCATCCAACTTATTGCTCCTCCAAACAGGTTAAACACATACCTGCTTGTGGATCTCCTACGATCCAAATCTCCAACCCAGTCTGCATCCACAAAGCCATGTATATTGACCACTCTATCCAATCCAGGTCTTCCTTCGTAGCACAATCCATAGCTAGTAGTGCCACACAAATACCTGAAAACCCTTTTTACTGTTGTCCAATGCTCCTTCCCTGGTTTTGACATATATCTGCTCAAAACTCCCACTGCATGTGCAATGTATGGTCTAGTACAGACCATTGCATACATCAAACTGCCAACTTCACTCGCATATGGAACATGAGACATGTCCTCCTCTTGTTCATGTGTCTTGGGACACTGATCCGCAGATAACTTTACACCAACAGGAATAGGAACCTTAACCGGTTTACATTCCTGGATATTAAACCTCTACAATATTGTCTCGACATATTTTCTCTGATTTAACTAGAGTTTCCTCCTTTTTTGATCTCTTTTAATTTCCATGCCCAAAATGAAATTTGAAGCACCAAGATCCTTCATGTCGAATTTAGAGGACAACTG
>ML777576.1:1285287-1297924 GCA_009831015.1 Picea engelmannii
ACCGAGTCTCCATCTCTCATCCTCAAGTTATACAGCTTCTTTCTCAGGAATAGTTTATTTACCAGGGACTTAGACTGATACAACTTCCCCAACTTTTCCCATAAATCTTTGGTTGTAGCTTCCTCTGACACATTCAGTAATACCGAATTGGAGAGATACAGTCGAATTGTGCTCTTTGCCTTCCGATCCGTCTTTTTCCAGTCATCTGCAGAAGTTCCTGTAGGTGTCGTACCTAGATCTACCACGATCCACTGATCTCTGTCCACCAAAAGATCTTCCATCTTGAGCTTCTACAGCTCAAATCTTCTCTGTCCACCAAAAGATCTTCCACTCGGTGTTGCTTATCGATATGTTGTTAAAATCGAGCAAAAATTTAAGCACCAAAACAAATGGGAGTTCGGGTTTGCAAATCCACAACAACCAAAGTATGATAAAGACGACCCTAACAAATAGTCTCCTAAAAACCAGTCCAAGACACAGGAAAAGAAGGGTCATGGAAAGACGAAGGACACCGAAAAATGGTGTGATTTCTACAAAAGCCTCTGGCACAACACCGAAAAATGGTGTGATTTCTACAAAAGCCTCTGGCACAACACCGATGAATGTCACTCAAAATATCCATTGGTGGCCGAGATCAAAGACAAGGAGCCGAACCCCGATTCAGAGTCTGATTTAGAAAATATTGACATAAGACAGATCATTGATGCAGACCCCACTACTATTATCGTGACCACAACAATTCAACCAGAAGAACCCACAGATCCTGAAGAGGGGGAGCACCGTTTTCATTCACAGATGTGGGTGAAGGGGACCCCACTGCATTTTATTGTTGATAGCGGAAGCCAAAAGAATCTCATCTCAGCAGAGGTCGCCAAATAGTTGGAATTGTCGACAACACCACACCCGCAACCATACAACATTGGGTGGCTTCGCCAGGGACGAGATCTTCATGTCGGCCAGTAGTGTCAATTGTCATAGGACATCCAACCCTTCAAGGATGAGATATTATGTGATGTTTCCCCCCTGGATGTCTGCGATATTCTCTTGGGCCAGCCATATATGTGGAAGCGCCATGCTATCTATGAGTCTTGACCCCATAGTGTAATTATTACTCTGGGGGGTCATCTCTACAGGATAACAGAGGTAGTTACACCTATTGTCCCACTTAAACAATGCCACAAGGTAGTATCTCATACTACAAAATTCAACTTCTTCACAATCTGTTCAAAAGGTGAACAAAAGGATACTGCAACCACTACAACCTCGGTCCAAGCACCTTCTATCCAACAGAAGCAGGTCGACAAGAATGCAGCAAATTGAAAATATTCCTTTTGCACCCAGACATATCATGTATCCCAACTGGTTGAACAGATTCAACCCTGCCAACAACAGGTTCATGACATCCTTCCACAACGCAACGTCTCCAACAAGGCAAGCAACGAACCAAGATTCAATCGCTTTCCCTTCTCCCCCGAGAAATAAACGCAATGGAGACCATTTCTTCCTAAGGAGGGATGATTGATCCAGGTGTATTTCGGTGGCCACCCACCTTTTCCATCTGGCTCAAAACAATTTTTTTGTCAATTTTGGCAATTTACTATTTTTAGCAGTTTTTAACTTTCGGGGCCATTTTGAGGGGCCTAAATGAAGGTTTTTCAGGATCGATCTTCTTAATGATTTTCGAAGACTCTGATTGAGCCCCCAAAATGAATCTACTTGACGATACCTTTCCAATGAGCTATCATGCGCCCCAAATGGAGATTGTATGCCAAAGTTACACCCCCGAGAATTTGATACACCAAACTACCCAAAACAGGATCCACAAAACTGTTGGTTTTTCATCTTCTGGGGTTAGGGTTTTGGATTTTCGTTATGATAAAAATTCCTTTGGAACCTCATTGTAAAATCATCTTCTTGCGAATGCGAGTAGTGGAGACATCTCTTCTCAGAGATAAGTTGCCACCATTCTAGCGAGTCTTTCACTCTGTATTTTTACAATCTTTGTACATTTTCATTCATTAATAGAAAATTGTGTATTATTGTATCTCTGTGTTTATGGTTGCATCTCTAATACATTTTTGTTAAATTATTGGATATCCAATATATATCTGTACATTTATTTATTATATCTCCGCTCTCATTTCGTGTCGAAAATAATTCGGATCATTTATCTAACTGCATTGTGCCAGATCAAAAAACATCTAGTTGTGTAGAGTCTCCAACTACAATATGTGAAATGTTACATTTAGATGTATAAGCCAACAACTCATTAGAATGATTCATGTGGTGTGAAGCACAATAACCAAGTATCCAGCTATCGGAAGATGCATACAAGGCTTGAGTTGATAAAACATGTCCTTTACTAGTAGAAGAAGGTTTGGGCACTGAGATCTTATGTTGCCTCATGGCTTCATTTAAAGCTTCAAGTTTCAAACAACATTTAGATTCTACATGCCCAAGTCCACCACAAAAAATACAGGTGTAATTTGACTTATTCTTCCTTGTCTTGGAGGAAGACTCACCAGACTTGGAAGATGGAGGGAATTTTTTTGTTTTCTGCTGAGGCTTGGAGGTAAACTCACCAGTTGGAGCATAATATTTATTCTGCTTATACAGAGTATTGTGCTTAGTTTTGGAGGTATGGGCCACAAGAGCCTTATTGTTAGAGCCTTAAAGATCATCTAATTGAGTAACCTTAGATTGTTCTCTGGTAAGATGCTCACATAAAATCTCAAAGGAAGGCATTTTAAACTCACTTCCCAATGCATCCATAGTAGAATAAAATGCAGAAGAAAATACCTGATAAGGACCTTTAGCCTGGATAAAATCAAGAAGATGCACTTTTCATATGATTTTGTTTTTCCACACCCTTTTAGTTGCGCCACCAATAACTTGAATTTGGTAAGATAGTCTTCAATGGATGCATGCTCCTCTGGTACCAGTGATGACAACTTTGCTTCCAATTGTAGGGCTCGAAATTCGTTGACTTTTCCAAATAAGGAAGCCAACTTGTCCCAACTTGCTTTCAGAGTTTTACAATCAACTATGTGGAACAACAAGCTATCTGACACATGCAAACCAATGAGGCCCATGGATTCATCGAGTTTGTTTTGATATGCAAATCTCTTGATTTCCTTGGTGAGCACAGGTTGATCCTCGACTAACATCTTCCAGAGCCCTTTTAATTGCAACAATTGTTGCATCTTAAGTTTCCATGTATGATAGTTATGGGGAGTTAGGAGCCCAACAATCCTTAACTCTGCCATTTACAATAAAGAGTATAATAAAACACCAGATCTAGGTGTATTATCTCAAAAGAAAATGGAAACCTAGGCTCTAAACAAAGAGCTCTAAAAATATTTACAATATATATATATATATATATATATATATATATATATATATATATATATATATATATATATATTCCACAGATAATAATATTTGGATAGAGGCAATGATATTTAAATGTTGCCATGTTTAGAACAAAAATCCATAGGCACAAAGAGGAGCATGCTATATTTTGACCCACAAAAAAAAGAATGTCGAAAGGGGCGTTCAGTTCAAACAATAAAACTCATGGTTCTTGCTTGAGAATTTAAGGGTTGCCTATCTTCCTCAAAACGACCCCATCTGCTTGATGGTGAGCCCCACAACAAATTCAGGCTTAACCTCAAATCAACCAGTCACAACTTGTTCGCCAAACCGATAAAGACAAAATCGGTGATCCTCAAATGTGTGATTAGGGTAATCACTCTTCGTCAAAATTGCAACCAAAGTTTGCGGAGTGAGGAAGATAATATTCCTTACCTTTAGAACCTTCAAAAAAAAGAAACTGTAGATTGGTTGCAGAGCCCGACCTGTCGCGATGTTGAATTGATGCTTATGCGCTCCACAAAGTCGTCGAAGATATAGGCAAGCAAGAGGAAGGTCCCAACCATTCCCCCCCCCCNCGGTCCCCATGTATGGCGTGAACAACCGGCTCTTGCTTTGGTCGAGGATTTGCGCCCTGGAGCTACAGAAAATCAGTGGATATATGACTGCACAGAGAGAGTTCGCAGATTATGGGACGAGGTACCTTACAAACCCTAATGAGCAACTTTCTTGTAAATCGTCTAGAATCGAACTATTGACATTTCTGAAAAGAAAAAACAAATAAATGACGGCCAACCAATTTGCAAGAGACGGTGTCTCCTACCAATACCATGAAGGAGTTAAGAAGGGCCACGATCTGGGAATTTAGATCTTAGTGAGTGTGGATGAGCATATTTGCTAACACGACCTAGGTGGAGAAGCCCCTACGAAGATATAGAGAAGGTAAATGCATGAATGCTTGGCGTGGAAGTGTTGGATCAATAAGAACGTCGCACTTCTCAAAGGCCCTCTCCCAGAATTACAACATTGGAAGATAATATAAATAAAAACTCATAGTTCTCACTTTGACTCTGCAGAGCATACACATGAGAAAGAAGACAGTTACTCTCAGATTTGAAAGAGTCGACTTCAAAGAAACAAATGTGAACAAAATCCTTTGACGTCACTAAGAGATGATGGAAAACAAAGAAGCCATGCTCAACATTAGTCTCTCAGACAAAAGGCATCGAGGAAGACCATCGATGGCTTACAAACAACATTGATTAGACAACTTGCAACTCTCTCAGGAAAAAAAATATGAGGAGTTTGCAGAGCATCTCTGATACCATGTAGATATTGAAAAAATACAATATCACAAGCTCAAGGAAACAACTGCAAGGAACAACAACCTTCTACAAAAAGAGAGACTGATCAAATTGATCTGCTTGCTTGGTTACAATGAAGAGCTCCTCTATTTATAATAGGCTGAGAGGCGACAACATTGATGGAGGTTGATGGATAACTTACTCATTGGAGTAATAAGACAAGGAGATGGTTGGACAATTTACCCACTCATGTGATAAGTCAAAGAATCACATGGTGGTTGTCCACAAACAACCAAGAAAGATGACATGTCCTACTTGTCCTAAGTAAACTTATACATCAACACAAATGAAGGGGTCGACCCCACTTAAACATTGTTATGTTAAGTTTGTGGAAAAAAGTGAGGCACTAGTCCTCATTTAAGAAGGCAAGCCTCACTTTCATTTTTATCATCATTTTCTCACCATTTGAGAGACTACTTCTGAAATTTTCGCCTCATTTGGGGTAACTAGCTCTTCTCTCTCATGTGCTATGCTTGGAAGGATTATTTGTGGATGGATTTGCTGATTTTGAATGGACATTTCTACAATTAGCTTTACAATTTCTTGTTTTCTTAGATGAAGTAAGTGAATTTGTGCAATTATTGTCCACGCTATTAATGTTTATGGTGAAATTACTCTTTTGTTGCAAGAAGTCTTGTTAATTGAAACCATAAGAGAGGAACATAAGTGCTACTTCTTCTCACACGGTTATATTTGTCTAGAATTGGTTAATTGTCCTTGCCAGGCCTAAACCCTAAAGCCATAAAGTGTTAGCACTTTAGGATTTTAGCCCTAGACATTTGATTTTTTATTTAGTTGAAGCAACAAGAAGGGAGGAACAACTTCTAGGGCCCAAATGTGTTTGCACCCTAGAAGTTCTTCTCCTCAAAATCTAAGACTTAAGGCCCAAATGTGCTTGCACCTTAGGGTTTAGACCCTACCTCTTGGTTTCAAGTAGTTCAAGCTTGGTTGCATTTGGAAGACTCCATAACCCTTAAAGGCACTAATCTTAAAACAACTCATGTGGTGATCAAAACTCTCAAGCATCCTACTAATTGTATTAACACTGACATTAGAAAACTCACTAAACAACTTGTCGTTGTTATAAAAGGTTTGTTGTAGCCATAAATCACATTAGTTTGTTGCTTAACTCACTCATAAATAACATCTAACAATTATATAGTATTCTATTGGATGTATGCTTAATTTTCATGGTCAATTGTGGTGTTTCTGAGCACTAATTATTGTTGTTGTTACAAATTATTTATTGTTGTTATAAGACTAGTTAATTGCTACAATTTGCAACAACCATAGCAATCTAACTTGTCTAGTGTTTAAAATTGGCCTTTATTGCATTACTTAGCTTGGAAATTGTTACATATATGCTTCAAAGTGTTCTTGTTTCAGGCAGGTACCAAATCATCTTCAAACCTCTTCTCTTTCCTTGACCTACACCAACCATTCGGTGATCAAGATAGGGGGTGATAGGCTTGACTACTAAACTTGTTATTTGATCCCTTGAGGTCACCAGGGAAGTCTCCCT
Source organism: Picea engelmannii (assembly GCA_009831015.1). Taxonomy (NCBI): domain Eukaryota; kingdom Viridiplantae; phylum Streptophyta; class Pinopsida; order Pinales; family Pinaceae; genus Picea; species Picea engelmannii. The sequence goes on from ML777576.1 coordinate 1,291,549, forward strand.
TGTAATAGACCTCTTCCATCACTAAAACTAGAGAAGTCTCCACTTAGGTGACAATGATAGATACTTCCATAGTTATGCAAGATTTGGGGATCTTGTGGAGGGCTTCGTGCAAGTACAAATCGTGCAATAACATGTACCTAGTCATAGTTATGCTATTAATGGAGGAAAGACTCACTTCTATAAAGAGGATATGATAGAGTGTATTGCCTTTAATTTTGAGATTATAAGTTATAAAACACTTTTGGATTTGCTCTATTTGGAATTTTTATGTATAATTTACATAATTATGTATTAGAAGTTTTCTTTCTCACACATTTCTTTATCTTACATATACAAGAACATGAATAAAATGGAGGACGAATTATCAAAATATGTGTTAGGGCTGGATGGAGGAACTAGGATTATATCAATACCCCACAGGATGGACAGACAATTGAATATACTCAGGAACCTTGATTCTAATTGATCTATTAAATTTTATAAGACAAAGGAGTTTGAATGATGTAATTTTCATAGTTTTTTTTTGTGATAGGATACATATATGATATTCTTGTTATAGTTTCAGATATGCTTAAAAAGGCAATTATGAAACGTTGTTTTCTCAAGTGACTGAAGTGCACTCTTGAATACCTTTGACATCGGACTATATACTTAATACCTTTGACCCAATTGGTGAACAATATCCAAAGTACTAAGCAACATTGAATGCTGTTGGAGGTAATCCACCTACCATAGAAATGCTGCTTAGCACACTGAATATTGGCCGCCCAATTTTATGGCTTTGCTTAGATTCTAAGCTTTCAAAAGGTACACCACATGGACAAACGTGTCCAACAGCGACATTAAGTTCACTCGCTACTGCTTTGTGCATAATGTTAGCCTCAATTTTATGGCTTTTCTTGGGGTTGGAGGTTTCATGGAAAGGCGCACAGCATTGACAAACGTGTCCAGTCAAACAACATTGCCGCGTGTCTGAAGAGTAGTTGCAGACTGTTAGGCTCAACTTATCATGGTGGAAATTTTGTTCGGTTCCGTGTTGTAAAACCAACTTTGCTGCCACTTTTTCGTTGATGCTGAGTAATACCATTGCCATTTCCGTCACACTTTCGTCTGACTAAATCCACCTTTACAGAATTTCAGATACGACAGGAATATATATACATGCTCTCTCCAGGTTACTTGTCTCAACTAATATCTATACTGCACATTCTACAGGGGTTTTTCTGCTAAGTTCACCAGCTCAGAGGTCTCGATGGAGTTCGCTGCCTCCCCGGAATGTTTCTCAACTCTTTGAGGTAAATTTCTTCGCCAATTCATATTAATTCTGTCTCGAGAATTTCCGTTCGTGTCGATCAAGCTGTTGTGCTGGAATCACAAAATAATGAAATCAAAGCCAAATTTTCTTTAACTCGATTTTTCCAGTTAACCAGACCAGGAAACATTGCGTTGATAGAATGAATAATAGATAATCAAAAGCTTATTTTACGGCCAATGCTAAATTACTGAAAATGTCATCATTAATTTGCAGCTGTGAACTGAATTCTTTAAGATATCAGTTTATTTGTACTGTTTTGAATCGTTTTATTTTATTATTAAAACTAAATAAATGTTAAAATACAGTAAAAATATTTTGTGTTGAGTTGTTGTTTCATTTTCTTTTTACAAAGCATATTATAATTCAGTTCTCAATCAGTAGTGAGGATAATCATATTGGCTATTATCAGGGTTTGTGGGTTGATTTATCATAGTTATTTAAGGAAAATCAGGTTAAGGTGACAAAACTTATTATAATTCAGTTGTCAACTACTAGTAGTGAGGATAATCATACTGGTCAGTGGTTACTATCAAGAATTGTGAGCTGATTTATCATAGTTATTTAAGGAAAATCAGGCTACATGAAATAACCAGTTAGTGGTCAGTAAGGGGGCATATTTTCAGGCAGGATTAAATGTTCTAGGATTTGACTCTTTTTGGAGATATTTTTTGTTTAATTTTGTGGCTAATCCTGAAAAATTGTTGGATCTGCAAATTAAATTTGAGTGGCTAAGTTTGTATAATCCAAGTGTTCTAGAAATACTCCAGAGATACTCCAAGGATTTTTCAGGGCGTTGAATCCATTTATGCATTCAAAAATGCAATTTAAACAACAGAAAATTGTGTCCTATTCCAGCTAGAAATACTAAAACTTAGAAAGTTTAGACAACACCTATTTTCACTTCTGCCAGATAGATGCTTTGAGTGTTTCTTGATGAGAAATACAAACTCTTAGTTAACAAAAAAAACAATTTTAGATCTTACTTAAAAAACAATTTTTTTTAATAAACCTATACTCAATATACCAAAAGTCAATATACCTTATAGTTGTTCTATTTCTTCAATTTATTAAAAAAGTAAAATTTTAATTTTTCTCCCAATCATTTATCTAATTACTATAATATATAAACCCTGTTAGACATAGATACAATATTTTTTTCATAATTGGTCGGTTGCAAATATTGATTTACTTTAAAACACTATATCCAAGCACATTACAGTAGTCGAAGGGGCTTTATATATAAAGTTTAAAACACTATATAGAGCACAGTATAGTATGTCTGACAACTATATCCTTCTGCACTATACCTAACAAGCATATCCTTTTGTAACTTGCCAGACTACTGAAGATACGACATATAGCAAAGCATGTTCTGTAAACTGTCGAACTTCAATTTAGTTCGGATATATGAAAGGCAGACATAGGGGTTTACATATATTTTACCTTATCTGTTGTTTTGTTTTTTCTAATTATCGTCAATGGGGATTCATTTTCTGGTTTTGTCTAGTGAAGAACTTCAGAAAATCCTAACTCTGATGTGCTTTTCACTTCATTTGAATTTCCTGAAAATTCAGGCATTCCTTCCTTCTTTACTGAAACCTGGTTTATCCTCATCATGTCATGCATTTCCTTTTAACTTTTACCTCTTCTTGAAATATCTGGCCATCCATAATTTTCTTCTACCTGCTGTGAATTGTTATGGTATGCTCCATTCCAACTATTAACATTAATTTCTTAACTTTATTCTTTTCTCCAAAAACAAGAATAAGGGATAAGGGTCAGCTAGAATATTTTGCTGCAGTTATTTTTCAGTTTTTCAAGTTTGGAGATCATTTTCTTTTTGTTTTAGTCTAAACTTTTTATTAAATGAATGTTTTTAGGTAATTTTTTCTGGGACATTTGCCTTGAAATTAGCAGATTTAAGTGATTATTTCTGTATAATCAAAATGACTTAAAAAATTTTCAACATACTGAATCCATTTTTACATTCAAAAATAAATTTTAAACAACAAAAAATAATAAATTTTTTATAAATTTATGTTGTCATATTCCAATAAAAATCTATTTCATAAAATAATTTGACAAAATCTTTTCTTTTACAAAATTAAAAATAAAAATTCATTTTAAATATTAAATCTATTCATCCAAAACTTATCCACAGTGTAATACTTACCAACTCATTCACAGTGATATTTTGAGTAAAGATCAGATTAATTTGTTGCAATTATTTTAAAGGCGGCCTCGGATTAGGAATTTTTTAAAATAATTTAAAATAAAATAACGTACATGAAATTAGTGTCCCTCAACCTTCACGTGTGGAATAGCTGACTAAAATGAAAATTAAAGTTACAATAAATCATATATTATGTCATTGGAAATAATGTAATTTATTTGCCAACTCCGACTTGCTTGACATTGTGAAGTGGAACTTGTATACGTTTAGTTGTTTTTTTTTTTTAACTTTTAAATTGGGTTATATTATTGTGTATTAATCAAGTAATGTATTCATCACTTAGTTTTAAATTCATTAAATTCATTAGGTCGTTTTAAAGTAAATATTTTGGGTGTTTGGAATTTGATAATTATTTCATTTTGTAGTAAATATGTTTTTTTGGAGTTGTAACTTGGTAATATAAGTAAATTTAAATGATATAGTCAAATTTAAAATTGAACAAAATTGTAAAGATGTTATTCTATTTATAAATAATTTTTGGAATTGGAATTTGGTAATATAGATAAATTTAAAATTTTATAGAAATTTAAATGATTTAATTAAATTTAAAATTGAATAAAATTGTAAAGGTATTATTCCTCATAATTGAGATGGCATTTAAAATTTTCATTAAATTTTTGTCAAATTTACAATTAAAAATATAATGACATTTAAAATTTTCATTAAATTTTTGTCAAATTTATAATTAAAAATATAATTTTAAATAAATAAATAAAAGTAAACAATATATTAAAATCAATATATTAAAAATATAAATTAAAAAAAGTTAAAAATATAATTAAAATATTTAATAAAAATATATTTGTTTTAATTTAAAAGATGTATTAAGAGAGAACTAGACAAATAATTTTTGGAGTTATAAAACTAATTCAAGATATTATGTAATAATATCCTACTAAGAGAAGTGAGGTGATATAGATATGCTATAAACTGTGCTTAATATAAGTTATAATTCTTTAAGGTTGAGTGAGTATAAAGAAAAAGTTTAAATAAATGAAGTGAAAGTTTTAGATGTGAAATGAAAAAGTATTTTTATTGTGGAGTTCATTTTTGAGATGTAATTTGATTCATGAAGGGTGTACATTTCTTTCTAAGAGTATGGTATATTGTCTTTAATTTGCATATAAGATATTTTTTAACAATTTCAATTGAGTTAGATTACTTAGTTTACTTTTGGAATATCATCCATTGATAATCCTTTGGGTTGTTTCATCACCTTGTCTCTAAAAACAAACTTGTAATTATGTTTCCATACCTACGCTTAGATTTGCATTTATGAATATTTACGCAAAGGGTTTCTTGATCAAAATATGTTGCAAAGTAGAGACAAAAAATGGACACAACTCCTGAATTACAAACACCACCTTCTGTTGTGGACTTTGTTTTTACCATGGACATGTGGCAACCTTGCGATCAAAGGCAAATTCTACTCATACTACCAAGGGGAAAAATAAAAAATCCTTCCTAGTGGGAAGACTCGATAATGGACTACCATGGGGTAGAACCTAATGAGACCTTAACAAAATGACATGCACTTGTAACTCTAACAAATGAAACTATTTCGTCACATCAAAGGCACTGATAGGTAATGACTTTGGAGGCAACTAATTCCCCCCATTGATCTCATTGCAACAAGAATCTAATGGGAAGGGGAAGATGAGACATGCTCTTTCAATTAAGACATGAACTCGATCCTTGTGGCTCCATTCAGTAAGTAACAACAATTATTATTGATAGCATCTCCAACAATCCTTAATTCAATGGTTGGTTGGATTGAAATCAAGTAAAAAGAAGGGAAAATGGTAAAAATGAGTAAAGCTAGAAAGAAGCATATAAAAAATAAATCAACAATTTTTCATATAAATATAACTAAATATGATACTTTGAATTGATAATAATCAAATATAATATGTTGTAAATGATGTTACTTGTATTAGATATATAAATTGTTTAATTTTTACTCTCTTGATCTTAGTTTATCCACACAAGTGACTTCATGAAACCAAAATGTTTTCTACAATCATTTCTTTAAGTGGATTGCATTGGGCTTTGGAGTATTTGTCATGTTGTTCTTTTTTTTTCCTCTACCTTTTGTTTGCTTTTCTTTGTGATTGTGGTATGATTAGAAACCATTGGAAATTGGTTGCTCTCAATTTACTTCAACTACTTTCTATCTTGTTGTATTAGTGAAAAGTATTGTTACTCATAACTAGGAGAGTGTATACATAGTTGCATCGTTGCACCCTCTTTGAGTTTGAGTACAATCTTGTTGAAATTCTCCCAACATGTATCACATATATTCTCCTCGCTTTCAATGAACTTCCCATTTCCAAATCTCTTTTTTATCACATTTGTTCATGAATCTATCTACTTAATTGGAGATGGATTTTGTTGTGTAATTGATGGATTTGGAGGAAGGTGTAAATGCATTCTTTTGTCTTTACTGTGAGGACATGCAATAATTCCTGATAACCCTTCAGTCTTTTTTGATAAACATTTCCTTACAATAAAAGAATGGAATCATTTTATTGCATCAATATCATGGTGGTGTGTGAATAGTTAAGTTATGGAGGGAAGCCTAATAAATATCTAAACTTAAGTACTCCCTTTTGGCCCTATCTTTAGACAATGAAAATATGTATGCTTTTTCTATAGCGTGCTCATTTAAGAGCTCAACATGTCACTTGCAGGAATTGAACCTAGGTGGGGAGGAAAACACCCCTCATCACAAACCACTCGAGCTAAACCCAATTGACTCATACATATATTATACATAGTTGCACGAGAACAACTCCCGACATTTCCAACATCTATGAAACTCATTACCG
>ML777576.1:1306319-1317999 GCA_009831015.1 Picea engelmannii
AATATGGGAGCACTGCAGAATCAATGAAGAATGATGGAAGACCTGGATGATCTTCCCGGTGACTAGGGTGTGTCTTTCAACACCGAAATCAGCCAACTGGTGTCTTCCTCTTGGAATACACTGAACTATCTCTCCTGAGATGCGCCTCTTCTACTCAATGACAAGTCATAATTTTCATAATGATGAATTAGGTCGCTGACCCTTCCTTTATAGCTTTCCAAAACCCTAAATCATGCTGAAACCCTAAATCACTGTTGAAACCCTAATTCACTGTTGACTTCTATTTTTAGCTCATAATGACTTAAAAGCGTTGTTAACTCTTGTTAGCTCAATGTCACTTTCCGAATATAACACTTGTGATTGGAGTGACCTCTAGTAACCCTGTTTACCCCTCTTTGGCCTTGGCTATAGTCTAACGGGGTCGTTTAGACCATTAAGCCTCCTCTTCTGGAGCTCCTATTTGGAAAGGGACATTACACTCTCCCATTACACAAAATTGAGAATGAACATGAATACATTTAATTATTTCATTAGTTTGTTTCATTCATCTTTAAAGTAGCTAGGGAAAGTCTAATGTCCAATTGTTAGACAAACAATTGTGCTTTGTCTTGTTTATCTGACTTAGAGTTACTTTTTTAGCAACATAAAGGCTATGAGACTTTTTTTTGTTTTCAAATTTTTAATGGTGGAAGCTTATTTTACATCCTTTGGTTAAGGAGTGTATTTCAAAAATAACAAAGATATTTGTCTTTCTCAAGTATGTTTTTTTTTTAATGTTTAATATTGTTTATATTAATGTAAAAAATTACATCCCAAGTAATGATAGTTCGATTAGCTTAAATGATGAGAAAAACAAAGAAAGAGGTTGATGAAAAGAGATTGGATGTCAATTGGGCTCTTATATACTCCACCTTATTCATTATCCCCTCGTATATAATCAACTAGAGCATCCTTTCATGCCTTCCCAATCATAGCAAATTTGGGCAATGTTGGAAAACAAAAAAACACCACAAGGTTTCATAATAATGCATCAGATCTAAGATATCATTCAGTTCATCCACCTTGCATCTTCATTGTCCCAAACTACAGGATATTGCCATCAAACATTCAAATCCTCGGCATAGGAACTCTTCATGTTCGGGAGCTAGGTGGAGATATTGAAAGAGTCAAGAGGAATGAATTTTTCTTTTGTGCTCTTACCTACAATTTTACTCTACCTGATGGAGCATAGTGAGACACATCACCATGGGGTTGCCACTAAAACTATTGCTAATGAGTGAATCATGTAAGTTGAGGATATCACCTAATTCCAACTCGACCACGAAGGGTGATCCTGAACCTTTGTTGTTGATGGAATCCCTCTTTCCTTGAGTTTTGTTCATTGACCAAAATCAAGTCTACTTTCTTAATCTCCATCCGGGAAACACCTCTTATCTCTACTTGCATAATGGAGTTTTCATGCTCCATCAAAGAATATGCATGCCCTTCCTTTGAAATATTCCTCTCAAGGATTCCAGTCTCGCTATCGTTTGAGGATCTTTTAAATGACATAACATCTAAGACTATCTTAGATAACTCTCCAAGAAAATATGCCTTTGGACAATCTATCCTAGGGATCAATAGATCCACTTGAGCATTTGTCTCTCTGACTACACATTGGACCATCGTCCTCTCTTGGATCTCCCCTAAACTAGGAACAAACTCCTTCTCATCCAAAAAAACAAACTAATCACCATTTACCTAAAGAGCAGAATTGACAGCGAGAGGAATGACTCATTGTATCTTACTATAAAAAATTGAAGATGAAAAACTTGGATCCTTTCTCAAGATGCCTTCTCCTTTCCCATGCTTGAATGCCAACTCTTATCCAGGGCAATCACACATTTTGTGCCTAATTTTGTGGTAAAACTTGTATAGTGAAAGTGCAAATTTCCATAGTTGATCCCCTATATTGATATTGACTTTTCACATTTTAGGGTGATTTTGTATGGGGCACCCCCATTATAGGTCACCCCTTCCATCTAAAGAGTTTTCAACATTGCATGTTGGAAGGTGCCAAATGCATCCCCTGTTGCTTTGAAAATATCTTGTTTCCAATAATTTAACGACAACCCAAGGAGTTGAACCCACAAAAACTGAAGGTGTCTCCTTGCGGTAGCAAAATTGAAATGTTCAATGCATATTATTAGAATGAGTCTAGTATCTCCATACCTCCTAGTGCCATGATTGTGACTTACATCTTTCTCTATTGAACTTTTAAACATAGAAGAAAAAACCCATCATTCAATGACAAGAATAACATTTAGTTATATAAACATGGTGACAAACATGCCACTAATTTTTTTAATTTATTTTATTAATTAAGTAAATAAATTAATTTTTGACATGTTTATGACTATGTTAAACATAATCACAAACATGTTTATTAATTAAAAAAATAAATAAAATAAATAAATAAATAAATAAAAAATTAGTGGCATGTTTGTGACTATGTTTATATAACTAAATACTATTTGTAGGTTTGTGACCATGTTTATATAACTAAATGCTATTTGTTTACTTATTTAATTAATTTAGTGAGGAATAACAACATATTTATATATATTGTTAAATTGTAATGATGCAATTAAGGTTAAATGTTATTATAAAGCATATGATGAATTGAAGATAGCCATAATGATAGATAATGAGAAACATTAGAGACTATTTAGGTTGAAATCACCATTTTTAGCTTTGAATAAAACTTAAAACTGTTTTTTATTAAGTAAGAGTTTATATTCCTTAAACATAAGAAAACACCAACAAATCATTTAAAAGAAGATAATTTATATATACAAATCATTCAAAAAGACATAATTTCCATATTCAAGGAGATTATAATAAACTTTAACACTTTTATAAAGGAAAAAAAAACTTTCCCCACTGTACCTCTAAGAAAATAATAGAACCTCAAATGGAGAATCATCCATCTCCAATATACCTCTGAGAGAAAGATAATATGAGATTGGAGAACCTAAGTGGAGAATCACTACCTACCAACCAAACCCATTGCAAATATTTCCTTGATTGGTTGGCCACTAAAGTGGCTTTTTTTCAGTGCTTTTCCTGCTGTGAAGATTCTGCTAAAGGTAAACAACAGCCGCGAACGTGTCCAAATAAGAATCCCATGCCACAGAATCGGTGTACATTGCCGCGCGAACGAAAAGTTGGTTGCAGATCCATCTGCCCGAGCTTCTTATCATGGCGCTGGACGAATTGGTGTAGGTTTCGCTGGCCATTACCTCCTCCCTTACACCATTTTTCAGAATAAATCCATCGTTACAGATTTTGAGGAGTAAGGGAGCATATATGCTCTGTCCAGGATAAATGTCTTAAGAAATGTCTGTACTGCACTATCAACATGGTCCTTTTTGCTAAATCTACCAGCTCGAAGGTCTCGATGGAGTTCGCTACCGCCCTGGATTTTTTTCTCCATTCATTGAGGTAAATTTCATCGCCTATTCAAATTAATTTTGTCAAGAATGTTTTCTGTCAATGTCGGTCGGACTAAAGCTATAGTGCCGGAAACGCAAAATACTGGAATTAGGCGAGTAAATTGTCATGAATTGATCTTTGCAGTTAACCAGAACGGGAAGGATTGCATTTTTTAGAATGAGTAATCGAGAATAAAGAGCATATTTTAGGGCCACTGCAAAACGGGGGAGAACTTTATCAATAATTTGAAACTGTAGTGAATCTTACCAGTTTAGTTGTAGTTGTTACATTTTAAATAGTGTTGAAACCGTTTTATTTTATCATAGCTAAATAAATGCGAACATCTAGCAAATAAATTTTGTCTACCGGCCTTTCTTCAATTTGTCTGCAATAGATTTATCTAATTACTTCAAATTATTCTGTCAAAACCACTCTTAGTGACCGACATTGATTTTTTTTTAAATGAAACTTGAATCCGTTTCTTTCTCTTTGCAATGCGTTTGGTCAGGTGTTTGAAGCCATTAAATCCGGTTGCAGATATGATTTACTGAAATTCTTTATCTTATATAACGTTACCATTATTTTTAGCTTATGCTCTATTAATCGTCAAAACCCAAACAATTCCTCAAAGCACATAGAGACTTTGAATATATATATATATATATATATATATATATATATATATATATATATATATATAATTACAAACCAACAATTTACACAGTCTAAATTTTGTTAAAAATTGTAGATTTAAGTTGTTAAATTCGCATAATTTTAATGTTCTTTCATAACAATAAATCCATTTATACATTCTAAAATGCAATTTAAGCAAAGAAAACTACAATTTCAGTAACAATTATTAGCTGAATTACAATACCAAAAATAATAAAAAAACATAAAACATTTAAAATACATAAACAATTTATCCTCTTTCCAGACCACTGAAGATATATCCTCCTATTACTTTCCTTTCCAGACTTTTCAGTATATCCTCCTATTACTTTCCTTTCCAGATCACTGAAGATATATCCTCCTATTACTTTCCTTTCCAGACCACTGAAGATATGACAGGTACTGGGTACTATTAAAGCAAAGCAAAGCATGGTCTAGAAACGGTCAAACAAACAAAAACTTTCAATCCAGTTAGGACCTAGGAGAGGCAGACATAGGGGGTTCCTCATAGGTTTTTGATCATCTGGACTTTTTGTTTTTCCCCACTGTTGTTAAATGTGGTTTATTTACCCATTTTCTCCATCGACGAAATCGGGAAAGCAGCTCTGATGGCAATAGTGGTTTTTCTTTCTCCGGTTGATTCTGCTTAGACTTACGATGTTCTTTTTTTTCCTGCGAAGTCTTCGAGTTGACCTCACCCAAACTTTATCATTCTCCGGTGTAAAACAACTTTTTCTATGTTTGTTGGTGGATGCCTCTTTTCTGTTATATGCATTTCGTTTATTCTTGGCATGTCTTTATCACTTCTTGTGACATCACCGGGCATTACTGTTGTAATTTTCATGGCAACTTACCAGTCAAATTAATCCTTTTTTTTCGATGGTATTTGTCCAAATATGTAGGGGTTAGTCAATGATTTTCTAAAAAAAAATTCGCTCCAAACCAAACAGATATTAATGTTTATGAAAGGCTTAGCATTTTGAAGATAGAAAAATAACAAAAAAGAAAAAGAAAAAAGAAGGGAAAAATAAAAAAATAAAAATTGGAAAGTATTAACACAACAAAATGAAAAACAAAGAAGTTAATAAAAGATTTGGATAAGGATTTCTAATATTCAAGATTACAAAGAACTATGTAATGGGCAAAAAGTCATGGGTAGTGATTGGGTCTATGATGCCTAGCAAGTCTATCATGTGAATTTGAAAGTTGGCCATGAAACCTCCTTTTTCTCATGTCAAAGTGTTGGAACTAAGAGATAATCAACCTCACACATTTGATCTAGGGAATTGACCTTTAGTAAGTTGCAACAAAGGCCAAACATCTCTTTAGGGAAGAGAGCTAAGCATTTATGGCCCTCATAAGTCATGAGTGTCTAGGGAGAACCAAGTAAATTTGTGAAGAGACAAAAGAACCATCCTTTATCTCATATTAGGGAGAGAATTTGAATACAAAATGGTCCTTAGTCTCAAGCTCTGAGGATCAAATATGGCAAATACATTGCTCCCAAGGACTATGGTGATCTGCATCAATGTGACGTTCGTAGGAGAAAAAATTGAGTTGGGTGAGAGGGACCATCATGTTACAAGGTAGTTAGGATATGGTGTACCTCGGGGTTTGGATGATCCCATCACTACATTGAAGATATAAGTCCGAGTAGCATTGAAGTTTGGAAGCAAGTTGCTTTCTAGGCTCAAACCATCTGGATTGGAGGTAGGATTTGTAAATATCAGCATGAGCACCTTGTATATATCACCATTGGAAAGATTAGGAGCATCCATTGAAAATCTATGTAGGGTGGTTTGCCAATATCAAGGTCAATGAGGTGAAGCAATAAGGAGGCTTTTGCATATTAACATGAATCAATGCCATGTTTTCCCTGCTCCATAGAGTACTTGGGAGCAAGGGATGCATATCTATAGAGACCACTATGTGAATTTCCCATCCCTTTGAGCCTATGTATCATCGCCACCACATGAAAGGTAATTGGAGCAATGAGTGGGGTTTTGCCAATTTTTTGCGAGAATGGTAGCACAAGGCACTAGTCTCTTGGCATTAAGATATTGGATAACATCATGACCAACATTCTCTATCATGTTTTGGTATACTCTTGGAAGGTATGATACCTAAACCTCACACCCAAACAAGAGCGCAAGTGTGACTAATGAGTGAAAGAGTCAAATCTTTAATCGAATGTCCTAATACTAAAGTTGAAAACATTGCTTTTCAAGGATGGTAAGCATTGTATATCCCTTTCTAGTGTAGGCTCTACTATTGGAGTCAAGCTAAAGTGTGGTCTAGAGAAGAGGACCTCCTAATATATGTATGAAGAGACTACCTCAACCCTCTCACCTATGAAAGTGAGAATCACATTGCTTACCTCCTTTTTGGGGTTGCTAAAGGCTAAAAATTTTGTTTTCCCCATTGTAGCATGATGCTAATAAGTGTCACTAAAGGAAGCTAACATGTCAAGTTGTCTATGAGGGCCCCTCATTGAATAGGACATTATGATAATATCGTATGAAATAGGCAATAAAGACTTTGAATAGTAAGCAACCATATATAACACCCAATGAATTTGATATGATTTCCTCTAGCTTGCCAATGTAGAGTCCAAAAAGTGTAGGAGAAAGTGGGTAACCTTGTTTAACTCCTATAGTACTTCGAGCCTCCTTTGTCTAACCAATCCTTGTCTCCACCTTGCCAACAATGGCCTCGTAAAGTGTTATCACAAGCGAGACCACCAAGGGTGGAAGAACCAAAACTTTAATCTTTTTAGTGAACAAGAGATGAGGCCCTTTGCCAAATGCATTGCGGAAATCCATGAAGCAATAATATACATTACACTTGTTTCCCTTAGCCTCCTCAATGGTGGGAATCAAAGTAAAGATATGATCATTGGTACGATGGTTCCCCATGAATCTCACATGTTCATGGGCCCTCGACCTCTTTGGCTCTGCCCATCTAGATATGTGAATGCCCAACATTGTGGCAACGATCTTACGAAGGTGCGTTAGTTACGAGGATCATTATGGTCTCATTTTTTTGTAGATGGCATGGATGATATGGGAGGTCCAAGAAGGTGGAAAGCCATGGGTCACCATATAGTTAAACAAGTTGACAATATAAACTGATAAGACTTCAGGGCTATGTTTGAAAAATTCAACTTTGAGGTTCAATCCTGGTCTTTGTTGGATTGAAGCTTAGGGATGGAACATATGATTATGCAGTGAAAAAAGAAATGGCAATGCACATGTTTTCATGTCACTCAAATGCTTTGTTGGTTTGGAGCATTGTAAAGGCTAGAGGCATAGTCAAAACCAAGTGGAGAGATTAATTAATGTATACACTTATTTCTTAGCGAGGAAGGCTCTCTAAATGAGTTTGGGGTGAACAAAGTTGGTTGAGTATAGTTATGTGCATGTTCAAGAGATATCCTCCAAAAAATGCTCCTATATTTGGAGGGTCTATGCATCATAATATGTCTGGCTACGTTATGGATGTTGTACAATTTGAATCATACCAAGCATTACAAGCGTAGTGTCCACTCCTAGCAGGGTGAGATGTGAAGATGGAATGGGGAAGGGTGTTAAGCTAGAAAAACCAAATGCTTTGGGTGAAGTGGAAGGAGCACTCAATCAGATCATTTGTATCGTAAACTGAGAGGAGCCTTGTTTTGAGAAAGTTAGTGTATTATTCATCGAGCTAGTGGTGGTAATAGATGATGATAGATTGGTAGGGTTGATTGATGTTAGGATCAGAGGAGGCACAACCGAGTGGAACTTGAAAATATAAGACTCCATGGTTAGTGGGGGGGGGGAGGTGTAGAAGACACTTGAAGATTTTTATATTTGATAGTACAACCTTGTTAACAAGAACATAGTCAACAATAGAGGACCATTAATAAAAGAAAAACATGTGGGGCCCTTGGAGCATGGAAAGAATCCAAAATTGTTGAGTATGGCCAAATCATGATAGTCTCCCAAGCTAACTAGGGGTTTACTGGAGGTCACTACTCCATCGGCATAAATTTAGTGAAAATCATCCTCCTAAAAGTCCATTTCCTGAGTCATCAATGGGTCCAAATAGAGGTCATGCCTTGTGCATTGCACACAGCCAACTCTTGCATTGAAGTCTTCTACAAGAATAATGCCTTCAATAGCCAATATTTTTGATATTTTAGGTTGTAGATCTATGAAATAGATCCATCAATGTCTGCAGATGGCATAATCTCAAGAGACTAAAGGAAAGTAGCATTCATCGAAGAAAATTATCCTAAAGGGGGGTTTTCATGCTAATGATAGCCATAGGAACTTAACATGAACATCATAGCTTTCAAGTAGGATAAATGGAGCTAAGTAATTTATGCGAGACATGTGATCCCACAAGAACCTTTCCAGCTAAGGTGGAGTTACAACTTGTGCACTAATAGCTAGGAGTATCCTAGAAAGATAAGAAGTGGCTTCATATCAATGTGATATATTTTGGTAAAGAAAACCAAGTTAGAGTCGCTCCTCACATCATTTGAGGAGCCCAATGATAAGAAGAGTGAGCTACCACAATTGCACACTAATTACAAGTGCAACCCTACAACTTGAGGGCTGGCGTCATAAGGCAAGGGATGGGGGGATGCCATGGTCTAGACCAACCTAGGTGTTGGGGGGCATCACAAATCCAAACTTTTCCACTCCACATGACAACCCATTTTCCTTACTTCAACCATTTTGGCTATGCTCTTATTTAAGTCCTCGTAGTGAATTATGGTCAAGTCTTCATCTATGTAAATCTTTTAAAAAAGAATCAATAAATTTATCTTAGATCATATGATCTAGAGCTCATCTCAAGGGTTCTTAACTTCATTAATACATTTTATGTATAGTAAAATGAAGCTCATCTCCAGGGTTCTTAACTTCGTTAATACATTTTATGTATAGTAAAATGAATGGACAATATTTTAAAACATGGTAAAAATGAATTTTATATAGTTTAAAAAATGATTGTCATGTTAATAATATTTTGCATATACATTTTTATTTTTATATCAAGTAAATTTTTTACTATAAACACTATTTATTGAACCAGTTTTATATAAATAATTAATAATATTTAAAATATTTTTTTATAATTTAACATTATCAAACTTATCAAAATCAACCAAAACCCTTTTCTATACGAATATAAACACTATTTATTTAACCACTATTATATAAATAATTAATAATATTTAAAATATTTTTTTATAATTTAACATTATCAAACCTATCAAAATCAACCAAAACCCTTTTCTATACGAATATACCTATATGTCATTAAAAAACGTTCAATGTGATAGTTTAAGAACGATGGTATCTTATATTTAAAGGCATAAACTTAGGTTTATATATAATAATCACAATTTCAATGTGATAGTGATAGTTTAGTAACGACGGTATCTTATATTTAAAGGTTATATATAATAATCACAATTTGGTATGAAAAGATAAATTTGATCACAATTGAAATGTTATAGAGAAAATAAAGATATTTGTATTTTTTTAATATATATTATATTTTAATACAATTTGAGTAGGTCTAATGGTTAATGCCAAGAGGTTTCATACAACAATTTGGTAGTTTAATATTCTACCAATATTAATGAGATTATTTGATTAGTTTAATAGTAAGAGTGTTTTTCAAATTATTAAGATAATGTTTTTTAACCATGGTTTTTATAATCATGGAAAATAAGCAATTTATTAGATTGATTTGGGTTAGGTTCATGATTAAACCTACTAGTTGTCACTATAACTCAAGAGTATAATATACTCTTATGAGCTCAACATGTTACTTGCTATAATTGAACTGCGGTGGAGAGGATAACAATTATTCCCCACGTGATGGGTTACTGGTTGCTTTGAGGCCCTCAACTTGACCTCCCCTCCCCTGCACGCATGCCCTCCTTCCCTGCACGCATGCCCCCCTCCCCTGCACGCATGCCCCCCTCTCCTGGAGAGGCCTCGGGGCCCCCTGATCCCTCTCCCTCCGACTCTTCCAGAGATGTGGCAGCCTTCGCCGCACTCATTACCTCGCTCCCCAAGATGAACAAACAAACCTCGCCGAAGTTTATTAAAAAATTGGAGGAGATCCCCTCGGTACATATCCAAGGAACCTCCAGAGCCCTCGCCCTAAAATTTGCTGAACAAGCACTCATAGGTCAATTCACGGGCATTTGGCCATCCCCGAGAGCAATGGCGATTTGGATAGACAAAAACTGGAAACCGCATCTAAAAGGTAACCTCTCACATTTCCTCTGTGGAAGAGGCTTTTCCGCGTTTCTTTTCGAAAACAAAGCAGATAGGGATCTCATATTCAGAAGCGGACCGTATTTCATGGGCTCCAAAGGTATGTATCTCAATCGTTGGACTCCTGATTTTAACCCTGAAAATGACATTCCTAATGCAGTCCCTGTCTGGGTTCGACTCCCCTTCCTTCCGCTACACTGCTGGAATAATGAAACTATCCGATTTATAGGAAATACCCTAGGGAAGTTCATAGACAGGGCAGAACCAAAAGATGGCCTTCAAGCCTGTGCACACATCTGTGTAGAAGTCGATCTAGAAAAAGGTCTCCCTTAAGCTATTAATCTCACCCTGGATAAGTGGAATTACCTCCAACAAGTTGATTACGAACAAATTCCCTTCAAGTGAAAAATTTGTCATGAGTATGGGCATTTTGCGAAGCATTGCCCTAAATCTCCCCCTGAAATTCCGACTGAAGAAGCCGAGCATTGGCAACAACTCAGAAAGAAAAAGCAGCAGAGACATGGACCAAATACTAGAGCCATTCCTATGCCTCCCCAGCCTAATATCGCGCCCGAACCTACACCATCTAGCCAGATCCTGACTCAAGATCCGCCTAGAGAGGACCTGCCTCCCTTGCTCCCTTCCCCCCCCCTTAATCCAACCACCTGAGTCCCCGTGTAAGGTAGCTAGAGAGGTAGTGGGGGGGCCCAGAGGGCCCATAGTGATAATAGTGGAGGTCATTCAATGTAAGGTGGACTAGGTCCACTATATTATTAAATAAGGCCCACTATGGTAGTTAGATATAATAAATGTAAGAGGACTTCTTAGAAGGTTCTACTTCTAGAAGATTCCTCCTCTAGAATGTTCTTAGGTGATGGTAGCACTATATAAAGGGGTTCAAGCAATGTAATGAGATATGAAGAGAATTAGTGTGTTTGGAGCTGGAGCTCATTAGGAGGAAGCCCCCTCGAAGAGGCAAGTGAACAGGAGAGGATCCCTTCCATAATAGGATCCATTGTATGGTGTTTCCCTACCTTAAGGGTTTGGTAATAATATTGTGTGGTTTCTTCTATATTGCTCTTTGGATCTATTGTGTATTCAGCATTTGTGGTTATTATATTTGTAGATCTATTCAGGTTCTTAACAAGTGGTATCAGAGCACTTTCCTTGGCCGGAGTTGTGGGCAAATATTTTTATTTTTGCAGATTTTTTTTTCGGAGAAGAAAAAAGAGGGCCGCGACATTCCAGACATTTTC
>ML777576.1:1319058-1338216 GCA_009831015.1 Picea engelmannii
ATATAATAAATGTAAGAGGACTTCTTAGAAGGTTCTACTTCTAGAAGATTCCTCCTCTAGAATGTTCTTAGGTGATGGTAGCACTATATAAAGGGGTTCAAGCAATGTAATGAGATATGAAGAGAAATATTGTATTTGGAGCTATAGCTCATTAGGAGGAAGCCCCCTCGAAGAGGCAAGTGAACAGGAGAGGATCCCTTCCATAATAGGATTCATTGTATGGTGTTGCCCTACCTCAAGGGTTTGATAATAATAGAATGTGGTTTCTTCTATCTTGCTTTGTGGATCTATTGTGTATTCAGTAAATTGTGTTGATTATATCTTCAGATCTGGTATTGGTTCTTAACACCCCGACTCCTTCTTCTACTCAACCCTCTCCCTCCCCTCAAGCCTCTCATCCTGTGGAGGACATTCCATATCAAAGCTCGGAGGAAACCTCAGAGTCTGATTCGCATGACTCACCGGTTAGAAAAGTGGGCAGGAAGACAAACCTGCATAAAAGAGAAGTTTCGTCCAGGAAGGAAATTGAACTAGGGAAACAAACAACATTGGATCAGATTGCTAGAAAGGAAACAAGGCAGACCAGGAAGCAGAGTGGATCCAACCCCCATAAAGGGGGAAACCCTAAAAATAATCAATGATAAAAATGATCTCCTAGAATTGCAGAGGATTAGGGAGCCAACACAAGCTCTCGATAAAACATGATCTTATCAAAGAAGAAAATCCACAAGTCCTCATGCTCCAGGAGACAAAAAGGAAGGATACTGATATCCTTCATGAGAGCTGTTACATCTGGCGATCATGCAAAGGCGCAACAGTCAGCGCAAGAGGAGCCTCAGGGGGAGTCTGCACCCTCTGGAACCCCAATTTCTTTGCTCTGCAATCCAAGCAATCCACGACACACTGGATTAAAACTTCACTACTGCATCTACAAACAGGTAAGACTTTGACCTTTATCAATGTTTATATACCGGCCCTTTACCAGGAAAAAATGGAGTGTTGGTCTTCCCTTCAAAATATCAAAGATTCTCTTGACCCCAAAGATCTAATAATAGCCGGAGACTTCAACACCACTCTTCATCATAAAGAAAAAAAAGGGGGGTCAATTGTATGGGACCCATCTCGAGAGCATCTCGAGGACCTTATTTCTGCTTATCACCTTCTAGATATAAAGCCATCCAACGGTCGTTTCACTTGGTCAAACAGAAGACTCGGACCGGGGCATCTCACTGCTCATTTAGACCGTTTTCTCCTAAGTAGCTCCTTCCTCGAAGATGCCTTTCTCCCTCTCTCTCGCATCCTACCCTGGATCGGCTCCGATCACAGGCCTATCACCCTCACCCTTTCCCCTCCCAACAATCCTGGTCCCATCCCCTTTCGCTTCAACCCCCTTTGGATTTCAGAGCCAGGTTTTTTCGACATCGTCTCAGATGCCTAGAACTGTTGGATTCAAGGCTCTCCTAATTACATCTGGGAGCATAAACTAAAAATAGTAAAGATGGCCCTAAAAAATTGGGTGACGAGGAACAGAGAAAAAGAGCAAGAAGCAAAAGATAAGATAATTAAGGAAATGGAAGAAAATAGAAAGGACCTAGAAGAGGTACCTATCACACATCCACTTATCCTCAAGGAGCAGCAAAACTTTATGGACTATCAAAAAATCCTTCATAAGGAAGAGGAAACTTGGAGACTTAAATCCAGAAGCCTTTGGCTTACTTCAGGGGACAGAAATACAAAATTCTTCTAGAGACAAGCTAAAGCTAGAATCTGGAGGAACGAAGTGAAGGAAATAACAAAAGCTGACGGCACAAAAACAGATGACCGCCATCAAATTCAAGCAGAAGCCAAACTTCACTTCGAAACACTACTAACACAAGACGACAATACAGATATCAACGTACAATAAAATCTTCTGCAAAATATCCCGAGTGTTGTCAGTCAGGAGGACAACGACAAGATCAAATAGGAAGTCACAGAAAAAGAGCTCCATGAGGCTTTGTTCCAGCTTCATCCAAACAAAGCTCCAGGGTCAAATGGTTTTAGTGCGCATTTCTACAAAAAATGTTGGCATATTATAAAAATAGATCTCCTGAGGATGATACAATATGTTCAGAAATCCACTAAGATTGGGTGTAACACAAACTCCACCTTTTTGGCTCTCATACCAAAGAATTTGAATCCTTCCTCCTTCTCCAAATTTAGACCCATCTCCCTTTGTAAAGTATCTTATAAGCTCGTAACTAAAATAATAGCCAATAGAATCAAACCTCTTCTCCACAAACTCATCTCCCCAAACCAAAGTGGCTTTATGGAAAAAAGACAAATTATAGATAACATTATATTGGTGCAGGAAGCAATTCATTCTAGCAGGGAACGGGGAGATCAAGGTATGATTGTTAAAATTGATATGGCCAATGCTTTCGACAGGGTAAGGCACTCCTTTCTAATAGCAGTTATGAAGAAATTTGGTTGGCTTCGTGGATTGGATCTCAGCCTGTATAACCTCTCCGTGGATAGCCCCTCTGGTCAATGGACGCCCAACAAGTTTTTTCAAAAGCACTAGAGGACTGAGGCAAGGCTGCCCTCTCTCCCCCCTCCTTTATATAATCATGGCTGAAACCATGAGAAGGCAACTGGAAAAGGACCGAATTGCCAAAATCATACCAGGAATCAAAATAACCCGAGGAGTGAAACGAATAAATCACTCTCAAATTGTTGATGACACTCTACTCGTTGGAGGAGCCTCCATTATTATGGCCAAGCGTTTCAAAACTGCACTGGGAAACTTCACACAAGCTACGGGAGCCCTCATAAACAACACCAAATCCAATGTATACGTTTGGAACACTCCTTTAAGAACAACTCGCCTAATAGCAAATGTCTTCCGCTTCCCGCTAGTTGAAAAATGGCAAACATTCAGATATCTTGGCATCCCAATCTGCCTCAATTCTCTCCCAAACTCAACA
The DNA here is from genome assembly GCA_009831015.1 of Picea engelmannii. Classification (NCBI taxonomy): domain Eukaryota; kingdom Viridiplantae; phylum Streptophyta; class Pinopsida; order Pinales; family Pinaceae; genus Picea; species Picea engelmannii. Next base: position 1,322,025 of record ML777576.1, read on the forward strand.
TGGACTCACATTCTAGAAAAATTCAAAAATAAATTGGAGCATTGGGGAGCCTTTTGGCTTAACCTGGCAGGTCGTACAGTGTTAATAAAATCTGCTCTCTCAGATCTCCCCATCTTCCAATTCTCCTCTCTGCTTGCTCCTCAAAATGTCAAATCTGCAATTTCTAGGCTTCTAAGACATTTTCTCTGGGAAGGAGGAAAAACAGATAAGAAAAAATTCCATCTAATAAATTGGGACATAGTCAAGCAACCCAAGGAAAATGGAGGTCTGAGCATTAAGGACCCAGTGCTTACCAATTTAGCAATGGGAGAAAAAATTCTCTGGAATCTTGTTTCGGGAAGGAATGACTGGTGGAAACAAGTGCTAAAAAAGAAATATCTAATAGGGGACAGGTTAAGGTGTCTGGACCAGTGTAATTATTTAAGCAGAGGATCCCCTGTCGGAAAGCTTCTTTCTGCCTCCATCCCTCTCATTCAAAGTCAACTCACATGGATACCGAGAAATGGACGAAAGATTCTTATAGGAGCTGATAGTATCATGGGCAAGCAACCTCTCTGGCATCATATGAATCTGCGTCCACTTATCAATTAGCTAGATAGGCAAGGAAAAAAGCGCATCGCGGACATTTCTTCCTGGAACATGGAAACTGGGGATTGGATAGGATGGAACTTGACAAACATTCCAAACAATTTGCAAGAAGCAGCGAGTCAACTACAAACTATGCTAAAAGGTTGTGCCCCTATCAACATCACCTCAAAAGATCAGAGAGGGTGGGGAAATGGAAATTACATAGTCAGGCAAGGTTACGCACAACTTCTCTCTCAAATGACCCGCCTCCCAAAGGATAAAATATGGAAATATATTTGGTCCAATGATAGTCCGCCCAAAGTGAATTTTTTTTGTTGGATCCTAGCCCACGGTAAACTGCTAACAGGCGGAAATCTTCTGAAAAGAAATATGTATGGGCCCTATAGATGTGAACTTTGTGGTAAGGCTTCATAAACTTCTCACCATATATTCCTTCTTTGTTCGTTCACTATCTTGGTGTGGAAAACAGCCCTTCAAAACCTCCACGCTAGAATTAGATGGCCGGTCCAGACCAAAGAATTCTTTTCAGATTGGGTCTCCAGGTATCGGGACACCTCCAGAAACCCCCTCTTCAAAGCCCTACCCAAGTTCATTTGTTGGAAATTATGGCTAGCCAGGAACCGAATCACCTTCTCAAATGTTTGCACCCCCCCAGAGATGGTAGCCAAAAAAGTTGTAGGCTTCCTGGAAGAGTTCTTCTCTTCCAAATCCAAAACCTTTCCTCCCACTCCCATCTCAACGCCCGAATCAGAATGGATCAACTCTTTCTTCTTCCCCCCTTCCCCAACTTATCCTCTCCCTCTTCCCTCTAGATCCAACTGGCAGCTTCATGAAGAGACTGATTACCTTGGCTGGCGCAATAAGCACCAGAGTCACATTCTCTATTTCGACGGAGCCTCAAAAGGAAACCCCGGGGTGGTAGGAGCGGGAGGGGTGATCATCTGCCCACGAGGAAATCAAGTGCTATCTTATCACTGGAACCTGGGCATAGCCACAAAGAATCAAGATGAAGCTTATGCTCTGTACCAAGGGCTCCATCTCGCCAAAAGCATAAACATACACTCTATTTCAGTGATAGGGGACTCCAAGATAATCATAGGGTATGCTCGCAATGGATCCCACCCCTCAAATTTACACTTAAGAGTCATCCTTCAAAGAATTGCGACAATGCTCAAGCTCTTCCCCAATATACAATTCCTTCACATCCTCAGAAGAAACAATCAACCGACAGACGCCCAAGCAAACCGGGCAATTGATCTCAAGCAATGCGCGCTAGTTGTTAACAAAATTTCTCATAATATGCCAATTCCATGACACTAAGCACTCGACAAAATGCTCCACAGTACACTCAGCAAACAGAATGGGCCATGGTGGCGGTCAGAAATTGGACAGCTCGTCCTTACGACCTAAGTGAGCTACCCACCCATCCCACCTCACACCTCAGCTTCGGGACGCCACCACCTGTCCCCTCCACACGCCCCCCCACCACCTAACCCCTCCACGCGCCCCCTCCTCACACGAGTCCCCTCCACACGCCCCCTTCATACACTCGTCCTCTCTACATGCCCCCTTCATACACTCGTCCTCTACGTTTATCTCGGTTCCTCGACACACGCTCCTCCTTAGTCTGCGACCTCCAGCCTCCTTTCTTTCCCTCCCCAAGCTTGGGAAGTCTCTTCGTTGTACCTTGGACAACTTCTGAGCATGGAAGAGATTTCTGGAGCGAGGAACTTAGGTGCAGGGTGACGTCTAATATGTACAAACCATTAAATCCAGGTGAGGCGAAGGAGCCTAGCAGCAGAAGCAATCATGGCTCGAGCGTATGGCAAATTGTGGGAAAATGGATAAGTTCCGTGACCCAAATGAAGAGGAGCGAAATTATCACAGCAGGAGCGGTTCATTGGGGAAGCAAGCACATTCCTGTGAAGAATTGCACAGAGACTCCTCCTCGTAAGCACGTTGGTGGTCTTCACAATTGGGGGAATTCAAGGAACACAACCAAGATGAATAGGCAAATTCCAGGAACGGTCTCAGCGAAGGAGAATGAAGAGCTGGTAAATGCTGTCCAAACTCTACAATTACAGCTCAGGGCCCTCTCCACACAGGTTCTCTCAATTACAAAAATCACCATCAAGCACAGGAGCGAGCAACAGAGAACCAGGGACGAATGTGAAGCACTCAGGCAACAGATAGAGGAGCTCAAATTTGCGTCCGACCCTGTGTCACCTGTCACAAACACCTCCCTCTCAAACGAGGCCTCCTCTCCGGGACCGCGCCTTCAATTGGATCTCAACCTGCGGCCTCCAACAGAGGCAGATCACACCGCACTAGGCCAGAACTAAATGTAATTAAATGCAATTTTTTTTGCGCTTTTATTAGGTACTTTCTGCAAGATGTTTACCATCGATGCACAATCAGGCTTTAGTGTTCTAGTTAGCGCCACCCCTGTTCTCCATATCCTTCTTGGAGAGCACAGGGGGGAGCATTTTGATATCAACAATTTTTGTAATCAAGACTTTACTCTCTGCCTCGCGGATTTTTAATATATATTTTATCCAGTTTCTGTTAAAAAAAAAAAAACAATTATTCCTCCCAACCACCCCCAACCATCTTGAAGCTAAACCCAATTAACTCACATAAAACATTTTCGTCATTTTCACCATGCACATCTAAAGATTTTATTTGTTGCTCACTAACCCATAAAACTCTTTCTATATTACCTTACTCAAATGAAACACATTTTGAATGGAAGAAGTTTCATTTTTCCATTTAAACTTGAAATTGAAGAAGTTTTAAACATGATATTCAAGATGACAAAAACATCAAGATTAGCTAAAAATAAAATAAGATATAGGCATAACTAGGGAGCCCTCCCTAGCTAAGCCAAGCCAAAAGGACTAGAGTCACTATCCTAAATTCCAACAATTCTAACTCCCACTAACTATTACTAGTGGGACTTTTTGTTTTATTCACTTGAAAAATTCCAACACAATGTAAATTTTGTTTTCTCATATAAGTATTAAATCCAATAATTTTTTTAATAAAATCATTTTTTAATTTAATTTAATTTAAATATTAATACACTTATATAAATATATCTTTCTAGTTACTATTAGGTAAGAGGATAAATTGCAACCACATATAGTATGTGGTCTTATTTATGGGACTAAGGCTATATGCTATTAAAAGACACATGACCCATTGAAAGTAGTTTTAATCCATTGAAGGTAGCTTTAATGATGACTACAAGGAACATTGGCTTTTTTACAAATAAAACTCATCTCCCTTAAATGCAAGGAAACATGTTAACAACTAGTCTTCCTTGATTTCTAACCGGATCAGAATCTATTCCCTTATAAATTACAATGATGAGCCAACTTACTTATCTTCCTTGAATACAAGGAAACATGTTAACAACTAATCTTCTTACCGAACAAAATCTACTCCCTTATAAATTACAATGATGAGCCAACTTACTTTTTTAGATAAATTAAAATACATTTATCATCTTTTAAAAAATTAATTAAATTCATCCAATTTTTTTTTTCTCTTTCTAATATAATCATGATAAAGTGCATTGACAATTGTATGACACATGTACAAATATCCAAGGCACGTGTCATGCACATGGAGGTGAAAGAAAAAACGTATCAAGTAAATATTCGAATACAAAGAAAGTGGTCCACTTGGGTATAATTGTCCGGTCACGGTTGAACGTGAAAGGTTTGAAATAAGCGTCAATTCTACGTACTTCATTAATAAATAAAGTTTGAGAATTTTGAAAGTTATAAATAAAGTGAGAATTTTTGGAAGCTAACTTCGCGGATGCCAATTTCGAGGAAGGTGCGATTGTCTTATCTGATGCGAGCCTCTCGATAACTGTGTGATATTTACAAGTCTTTTCCATCGCCCAACTGTTTAATTCTTTACCAATCTATAACAATGTTTTAAAAAATATTCATTTAAAATTTCTTTCCATATTCAAGATTTTTTAAAATATTTTATGATTTTTTCCCTTAAATTTCCTTTCCCATTAACCCTTTTCTTTCTTAATATATCATAAGCAAGTTTATACAACTATCCCACCAACAACGAGATTAGATTCACCGCTGCTTTTTGCATAATGTTCGCCTCGATTTTATGGCTTTTCTTCGGGTTGAAGCTTTAATGGAAAATCACGGCAATAACAGACTTGTCAAGTCAAACTACATTGCCGCGCGTCCGAGGACCAGTCTCAGGGTAGTTTTCATGGAAAATCAGGGTGGTTTTCATGGAAAGGCACGGCGTTGAGACTCGTGTCAAGTCAAACTACACTGCTCCGCGTCTCAAGCTGTTTGTCTCGACTCATCATGGTGGATTTTTTTTTGGCTTTTGTGTTGTAAAACTAAATGTGCTGCCACTTTTTTCTTCGACGCTGGCCAGTGCCTTTTCCCTCGCACTTTCGTCTGAATAAATCCACCGTTACAGAAGTGACAGGAACATACTATAAATGCTCATTCCAGACCACTCGTCTCAACCAATTCCTGCAGTGCACTATCTACGGGGTTTTCTCTGCTAAGTTTACCAGCTCAGAGATCTCGATGGAGTTCGCTGCCTCCCCGGAATGTTTATCGAATCTTTGAGGTAAATTTCTTCGCCTATTTATATTAATTCTGTCACGAAAGCTGTTGTGCCCGAATCGCAAAATTGTGAAATTTTTCTTTAACTTGATTTTCCCAGTTAACCAACCGGGAAGCATTGCATTGTTAGAATGAATAATAGATAACCAAGAGCTTTATTTTACGGCCACTGCAAAATGACAGAAAATGATCATTAATTTGCAGCTTTGAACTGAATTCCGTTTATATCAGTGTTTTTTTACTGTTTTGAATCGCTTTATTTTATTATTAAAACTAAATAAATGCTAACATCCAGTAAAGAAGTTGTGTGCTGTTTTTTAATTCCAATTATTGAAGAGAGGTGAATTGTTAATTTGTCTGCAATTAATTTATCTAATTACTCTAAAATATAAACCCAGTTAGACACAGATACATTTGTGGTTGCAGAAATTGATTTGCTATGCGATTTATTTGATCTTCGGGTTCCTTCTAATTCAACAATACATTAAGCTTATACCCTATTAATCGCTAAGATCCAAACAACTAATCCAAGCACATTACAGAAGTTGAAGGGACTTTCTGTATACACTATATAGAGCACAGTATACTGTGTCTTTCCTATATCCGTCCGTACTATACCTAACAAGTATATCCTTCTGTAACTTTCCAGACCACTGAAGATATGACATATATAGCAAAAGCATGTTCTGGAAACTGTCGAACTTCGATTGAGTTCGGATATATGAAAGGCAGACATAGCGGGGGTTTACTTATCGGTTTTCCCTTATCTGTTAGTTTTGTTTTTTCTTATTGTCTTAAATGGGGATTCTTTTTCTGTTATTTTTTGTTTTTCCTAATTATGCTAAATGCGGATTGCTTTCCTGGTTTTGTCTGGTGAAGAACATCAGAAAATCCTAGCTCTGATGTGCTTTTCGTTCTTCAATTGATTCTTCTGAAAATCAGGTATTCCTTCTTTGCTGGAACCTTCGCCTTCATGTTTTGACATCGCCTCTGGTTTATCCTCATCCTGTTATGCTTTCTTTTTAACTTTTACCTCTTCGTTGTGAAATAACTGACCATCCATAATTTTCTGCTACCTCCTTTGAATCGTTATGGGTATACTCCATCCCCACTGTTATCATTAATTTCTTAATTTTGATTTTTTTCCAAAGCAGAACAAAAGGTCAGCTAGATTATTTTGGCCGCGAGCATTTTTCAGTTTCTCAGCGATGCTAACTTTCGAGATCAATTCCTAGCTCCTTTTTAAAATTCCTAGCTCCTTTTGAATTTAAAAGATTACTTAATCCTCCCTGTGCAATTTTTTTTTCCAAGAAAAAGAAATCGTAATTTCCATTTCAGCAGATTGGAGATTACATTTAAAAAATGACCTTAAAGCCCTTTAATGGGTCTGATACTAATACTAGGACTGTTACTGTTCCAAACAGAGAGTAATATAGATCTTAGTATTAGTATAGTCTAAATATTCTACTTTTTGGTTTTTATTTTTATTTTTTGGTTTGATTTTGTCGAAAATCTGGTTAGGAATAGTTGGATTTCCAGATTTGAGTGGTTAAGTTTGTATAATATAAATACTTCAGGGTTTTTTTTTCCAAGAAAAAGAAATCGTACTTTTCACATCAGCAGATTTGAGACTACATTTAAAAAATGACCTGAAAGCCCTTTAATGGGTCTGATACTAGGACTGTTAGTGTTCCAAACAGAGAGGAACAAGGACTTTTACTGTTCCGAACGGAGAGGAACATAGATCTTAGTATTAGTATTAGGCGTAGTCTAAACATTCTACCTTTTGGTTTTTTTTGGTGATTTTTTTGGTTTGATTTTGCCCGAAATCTGGTTAGGAATGGTTGGATCTCCAGATTTGAGTGGTTAAGTTTGTATAATATAAGTGCTTTTCCAGGGTTTTTCTTTTTCAAGAAAAAGAAATCATACTTTCCATTTCAGCAGATTTGAGACTACATTTAAAAAATGATCTGAAAGCCCTTTAATGGGTATGATACTAGGACTGTTAGTGATCCAAACAGAGAGGAACACGGACTTTTACTGTTCCAAATGGAGAGGAACATAGATCTTAGTATTAATATTAAGAGTAGTCTAAACATTCTACTTTTTGAATTTTTTTTGGTGATTTTTTGGGTTTGATTTTGCCCAAAATCTGAAGGAATGGTTGGATTTCCAGATTTGAATGGTTAAGTTTGTATAATCTAAATGTTCCAGGGGTTTTTGTCCAAATTTACATCACCTAATTCTAGCAAAAAAAACCAAAAAGTAAGACATTTAACCAAAACTTATTAACATAGAATCAAAAGCCTTCAAATCCCACCATTGAAACAGAGACAGAGTCAAATTACTGTTTCTAATACATAGCTAAACAAAAATGCCAATCACAATCCTAAAATATTACATTCAGACTGATTGTCCCTCTGAGAATTCTTCTATGACATAACAGTTAATTTCCAAATTAAAAACTTCCTTGGACAGAGAGTCAAGCATGTGAATTCATTTCACTAAAAACATGAATAAAGCTAGTTCCATGAAACAAAGCAGCTGTCTGTTTAAGCTGCTGAGCAACTTGTAGCAATCCAGAGCTGAGTAGTCGTCCAGGATGCAATTTATCCAAAACTTGTCCACAATTTAATAATTACTAACCGCAATGCTGTACACTATACTCAAGCAGAATTTCACTTGGCTGAGCCGCAGTCAGCAAAACAAAAACAATTTAAGATTATACTCTAAGACCGTCCTCACTTTAATTATTTTAGTAAGATCTAATTATGTATTTATAATGATAAAAAAATATTAATTTTGCAAGAATTAAAAATAGGAGAAAATAAATTTATAATATTTTTTTTTTTTTAAAACCTTGTCTAAAAGTTTTATTTTTTAAAATAGTTAAAAAGTTTTATGTTTTCTGGTATTTTTTTTTTTTAAAGGTGATAGTTTTCATTTTTTTTTGGTATTTTTTTTGACTGGTTTCATTTAAAAACTGGTTAGAATGACAAATTTCAATGGTTTAGCATAAGTATTTTAGGCTTTCTAGATTTTTTTTGAGGGTGCTGAATAGATTTATGCATTCAGAAATATTATCTGAGCAATGTAAAATTGTGATTTTGCCAACAATGAGATTGCCAAATTCCCAAGGTAATATCTGGAAAAAGTAAAAAACCTAAAATTTTTAGACTACAACTTTTTTCCATAATTATGGGGAAAAGATAAATTTATACTATTTTTTTTTTAAATAAGAAAATATTATATTACACTATAAAACTTCACATAAAAACATATAATCTATTAACACTTGGATTGCCATGAAAGAAAATCAACTCAGTGCAACCATCCTTCAATCTTATAACTACTTTAAAAACCCAAAGCTATAAAACTTCACATAAAAACATACAATTTATTAGCTCCTGGATTGCCATGAAAGAAAACCAATTCAACTCAACCACCATTGTTCAATCTTAAAATTACTTTAAAAATCCAAAAAATAATTCAGCAGTTGCTTAGGGAATACAATCACTAAGAACTAGTTTTATCATCAAAATATTAATCCTACTAAAAGCCAGAGTAAGAAAACTAAAACTAAGAGCCAGCATAGTAGAACTAAAACCAAAGCGTTGCCAATATTTAATTTTTTTCATTAAACATGCACCAGTATTTTAATTTACGAGAGCTATTTAAATAACAACCTCTTGGCTATTCTCAATGCAATTGAGCTGACTAATATTATGCGTAAAGGATGAATTAATTTGTTACACTTATTTTAAGGGCGGCCTCGTATTAGGAATTAAAAAAAACTAATTCAAATAAAATAACTTACATGAAGTTACTTTTTCTCAACCTTTGACAAAATGAATAAATCATATCTTTACATTGAAAGGTGTATACCTATTGACTATGGGCACATTTAATAGGTTTTTAATGCTTAATCAATTTTGTATGGACAAGATTAAATATTGATGGAATATTTTTAGTAGTCTCAATAAATCAATGGTTGTGATTTCAACCACTAACTTCCTCACTATTATAAAGACATCAGTTTACATGTTTATTTTTTTACTTTTACTTAATCATATTTAAAATTTACTATGGTGGCTAGGTGATTACCACGTATGAGTGATTATGGTTTCATTTTCTAGACCAAACTAAACCTTTGGCCTTCATCAGCTACATTTTGGACACACTACTCCTTCCGTCCACCTCTGAGCCATTTCTCTTTCCCAATTCAGATTTTACAAACAGTCCTTTCGACGTTCACCAACCACAACGATCTTTTTGCAAGCCTATCCTTTCAACATTCACCAACCACTAATTTGTAACTATGCTAGTAGTTAATTTAATTAAGAATTAAAAAAACTATATCAAATAAAATAAAATAACTTACATGAAGTTACTTTCCCTCAACCCTCACGTGAGGGATAGCTGACAAAATTGGAGATGATGTAATTTATTTGTAATGGCGAACATTGTGACATTCTTTATTGACTTATCTCCTTTTGTAATTATAAATAAGTTTTAAAGTGCATTGAACGGAACTTTGGTATCAAAGTTTTTTTTGAAAGTGTTGGTTCCATTCATGCTTAAAGTGTTGGGTTAAGCATTTGAACCAATCCATGATTTATAATATGGTCAGCTTTTTATAACTAGCCCCGCACTAATGGAAGACATGATTGTGCTCCTTTCAACATAGATTAAATATACTAGTTTGACGAGTGTTTCGATTTAACTAATAATTATAAATATATTTTATTTTATATATATTAATTAGATTTAGTTGGGGTGGTTGAGAGGAGTGTTATCTTTTCTATCTAAATTTAACTTTCATAAGTAACATGTAAAGCTTTTAATAAATATAGTGTTGTAATGACTTTGTGTCTTATTATTGACTTACAATGAGTACCATACTTCAAATGAGGGGAAGTAATAGGTTATTTATAAGACACTAAAAAGCTTTTGACAATTTGAAAGTTGATTTTAAAATGTTAACCTCTAGGTTGATATGATATCATCCTCCTTCATTGGAAGTTCTAATATCCAATGCAACTTTGGGAAGTCTATGCTAGAAATGAGTGTTAAGTTGAATTTTCAAGCTCGTGAGAAATTCGAGGCAATGAGTGTGAAATTGGTCATTACTGAATGATTAAGGGAGTTTATTCGACTATGAGTTATTCATTCTTGAGGGAGCCAAGTTGAATTGTTGAATTAATCATTAGCTTGATGACTTTCATGGGAATCAAATTGGTCAAGTAGACTAGTGAAAGAGATTCATGGAATCCAAGTGGCTTATGTGTACCAAATTATTCATTAATTAATGACACCCATGGGAAATGGCTCATAGTGAATGTTTATGGGAACCAAAATGATTTTTAATAAATGGCTTTCATGGAGAGATAGGATATGGTTCATAGTGGATTGACTTATGAGAGCTATGTGGCCTAGTGAATTACTAATCAATCATTATACATAACTTTATTATTGAATGACCCCTTGAATTTGATGACTTGCAATAACACAATACAAATTGTGTGACGTTCTCAAACATGCACAACCATGTAAGATGTTTGTCATGCATACACAAATTGAGTAGAATGAATCAACACCTACCAAATATTCAAATTTAGAGAAGACTATACATTCCATGCACCCTATCCCACTACACAAAATTAAAAATGAACGTAAATACATTTAATAATATTATTAATTTGTTTCATTGATCTTTAAAGTAGCAAGCTAACTACTAATGCCCAATTGTTAAACAAACAATTGTGTTTTGTCTTGTGGGGTCATCCTAGGGTTTGAATATAATCACGAATAACATGAAAATGGATTAATAGATGGATTAATAGAGTTACTTTTTTAGCAACATAAAGATTATAGGACTTTTTTTGTCTTTAGTTTTTTAATGATAGAAGAGTATCTCACATCCTTTGGTTAAGTAGTATTTTTCAAAAATAACAAAGATATGTGTCTTGATCAAGTGCAATTAATATTTTTTTAAAGAAAAAAGGGTTAGTATTGTTTATATTAATGTCAGAAAATTACATCTCAAACAAGGATAGATTGATTAGCTTCAATGAAGAAGAAAAACAAAAGAAGAAGTGACGAAAAGAGATGGAATGCCAATTGAGCCTTTATATACTCTACCTTGTCTATTATCCCTTCCTTACCACCCACAGATCTTGACCCCCTTCCGCTCCCTAAAAGTTTTTTAATCCTATAGGAGCAAAATACACTCTAAGACTACCTTTCCTATTCATAACCAATTTGGGCAAGATTGGAAAACAAGAAAACACCACAAGGTTTCATAATAATGCATCATATATGAAATATGGTTCCATTTGTAAATCTCTTATCTTCACTATCCCAAACTCTAGGATACCACCATGAAACTTTCAAATTCTCACTAGAGCAACTTTGTGTTCTAGAATTAGGTGGATAAAGTGAAAGCTAAAAAAGAATGAATTTTGCTTCTACCCTTACCTATGATTTTACTCTACCCAATGGAGTGAAAAGAAACATGTCACCATTAAGGTTGCCACTAAAACTATCCCAAATAAATAAATCGTGTATGTTAGGGATATAACATAACACCAAACTAGATCACAAAGGATGATTCTGAACATCTATATGTTGATTGAATCCCTCTTTCCTTAAATTTTGCATATTGACTAAAAAAGACACCATGAAGTTCTCTTACTCTATCAAAGAATATGCATGCCCTTTCTCCAAAATTATCATATATTTACATATATAAATTAATCATATTAAAAAATTTATTAATTGATTTACAAATCCAACACTAATCTCTCCTAAATCATCACATATTTATATACAAATTAATTATATTAAAAGGTTTATTAACTTGCAATGACAACCTCGCACTAATGTTTGAAATATATTAATTTGCAATTACAAACTCACACTAATGTTTGAAATATATTGATTAATTATATTAAAAGGTTTATTAATTGATTTACAAGTACAACCCCAATATAATGTTTGCGAGTAGAACATAGTCACAACCATACCACTAAGTATTTTTAACTTTACCAAGGGATTACAAAACCACGAATACACCTCTAGGAGACCAAGAGATTTGAAACTGAGTGGAGAATCACCCATCTCTGCTGTCCCTACCAACCAAACCCATTGCAATTATTTGGACCAGTGTTGGACGACTAAAATGGCTTTTTATCAGTGCTTTCCCTGGCTCGACGATTCTGGTAAAGGTACACAGCATCCGCGAACGTGTCCAAATAAGAATCCCATTTCTCAGAGGATGAAAAGTTAGTCGCAGATCCGTCTGCCTGAGCTTCTTATCATGGCGCCAGACGAATTGTTGTAGGTTTCGCTGGCCATTGCCTCCTCCCTTTCACCTTTTTTTCTGAACAAATTCATCGTTACAGAGTTTGAGGAGTAAGGGAGCATATATGCTCTTTCCAGAATAAATGTCTGAAGAAATATCTGTACTGCAAAATATACACGGTCCTTTTTGCTAAATTTACCAGCTCGAAGGTCTCGATGGAGTTCGCTACCGCCCCGGATTTTTCCTTGGACTCTTTGAGGTAAATTTCATCGCCTATTCAAATTAATTTTGTCGAGACTGTTTTCTGTCGATGTCAATCAGACTGAAGCTATTGTGCCGGAAACGCAAAATACTGAAATTAGGCGATTACATTTTCATGAATTGATTTTTCCAGTTTACCAGAACGGGAAGCATTGCATTTTTAGAAGGAATAATCGAATAAAGAGCATATTTTAGGGCCACTGCAAAATGGCGGAGAACTTTATCAGTAAATTGAAACTGTGTACTGAATCTTACCAGTTTATTTGCAGTTATTACATTTTAAATACTGTTGAAACCGTTTTATTTGATCAGAACTAAATACATGAGAACTTCTAGCAGAGAATTTTTGTTTACCTGGCTTTCTTCAATTTGTCTGCAATTAATTTATATAATTGCTTTAAAATATTATCCCGGTCAAAGCCACTCTTAGTGACCGACATTGCCTTTTTGTAAACGCAACTTCGATCCATTTCAGTCTCTTTGCATGCAATGCGCTCGGTCAGGTGTTTTAAGCCATTAAATCCGGTTGCAGATATGATTTACTATTTTACAAATTCTTTATCTTATTTTACTATTTTGAGATATGCTCTATCAAAACCTAAACAATTCCTGAGCACATTACAGAGTTTGAAGGAACTTTATATATCTGACACTGTACAAAGTACAATATACTATGCCTACCAATTATATCCTACCATTACTTGCCAGAGTAATGAAGACATGACAGGTATTATTAAAGCAGAATAAAGCAACAATTATATCCTTCTATTCGTTGCAAGTTGCCAGAGTACTAAAGATATGACAGGTATTATTAAAGCAGGGTAAATCATGTTCTAGAAACAGTGAGACAGATACTTTCAATCCAATTAGGATCTAGGAGAGGCAGACATGGGGTTTCCCCATAACTTTTCAATCATCTGGAATTTTTGTTTTTTCTACCGTAGTTAAATGTGGTTTCTTTCCCCATTTTCTCCGCTGAAGAAATCGGAGAAACAGCTCTGATGACAATAGCGGTTTGTTCATTCTCCGGTTGATTCTCCTTAGAATTATGATGCCTTTTATTTTCTGCGAAGTCTTCGAGTTAATTTGAGTTCACCTCAACTTTATCATTCTCCCGTGTAAAACAACTTTTTCTATTTTTGTTGGTTGATGCTTCTTTACTATATATTCATTTTTTTACGCTTGATATGTCTTTTATTATCACTTCTTGTGAGCGCTGGAGGAAACATTGTTGTAATTTTTGTGGCAACCTCCTAGTCAAATTATTATTATTTTTTTTAAATCCACGGTATTTGATTAAATATGTAGGGGTTAGTCAACGATTTTCAAAAAAGAATCGCTCCAAATGAACCTAGCTTGGATGTAAATAATATTGATTTCGAAGGTGTATAATTAATTTTAATTTAGATATTAATGTCTTTAAAGTTGGTTTATGTGATTCTGAAAAAATCACCATATTGATAAAAATAATAAAAAAAAGTAAAATTAAATAAATAATTGGAAAGAACTAGTGTAATTAATAGGGAACAATGGAGAAGCTTTAAAATAAGAAGATCTCTTGGCTTGGATTAGTTACTTTAGAAAAACTTTTTTAACATTTGGCCACAAAGAAATATGGGATGGGCACAAGGCCATGGGAGTAATTGGGTTTATGATGCCTTGTGGGTCTATCATGTGAGCTTGGAAGTTGACCATGGGGCCTCTTCCTACTATTGTCAAAGTGTTGGAAGTAAGAGGTAATCAACTTGACGCATGTTGGTCTAGGCTACTAGCCTTTGGTAAGCCATAGTGAAGGTTGAACATCTCTTGGGGGAAGAGGGCTAAGCATCGATGGTCCTCATAAGCCATGACTGTCCAGGGAGAACCAAGTGAATATATGAAGAGACAAAAGCACTGTCCTTGATCTTGTAGCAGGGAGAACATTTGTATACAAAATGGTCCACGTGGTCGAGCTCTAAGGAGCAGATATGGCAAATATGACGATCTCGAGGAATATGGTGATTTGTCTTAATGTGATGCTTGTGGGAGTAAACTCTAAGCTAGGCGAGAGGGACCTTCATGCTACAAGGTAATTAGAATCTAATGTACCTTAGGGGTTGGATGAGGCCATCAATACACTAGAGATATAATTCTAAGTAGCATTGAAGTTTGGAAGCAAGTAATTCTCTAGGCTTAGACCATGTGGATTGGAGGTAGGCTTTGTAAATCTATTAGGAGCATCCACTGAAAATCTATATGGGGGTGGTTTGCCAATATCAAGGTCAATGAGGTGAAGCAATGAAGAGGCTTTCGAAGAGGCGAAGGCTGCAATGAAGAGGCTTTCACATATCAACATGGATTGATGCCACATTTTGTATGCTTCATAGAGCACTTGAGAGCAAGATATGGAAATCTAAGAAGACCGCTCTGTGAATTCTCATCCCTCTAGCCTTGTGTATCATTGTCACCATCTCTTGCTAAGTGCGAAAAGCCAAATGCTATGGGTGAAGTGGAAGGAGCACTTGATTGTATAAAGTATTGTAAATTAGAGGAACCTTGTTTTGAGGAAGTTCATGTGTTGTTCATTGAGCTAGTGGTTGAAATGTACAATGATAGATTGGTAGGGTCGATTGAGTCTAGAATTGGAGGAGGTGCAAACAACTGGAACCTGAAAAGATAAGACACCATGGTTAGTGGGGGGGTGATGTGGAAGACACATGAAGATCTTGTATCTGTGATAGTATGACCTTGTTGACAAGAACATACTCAACAACGTAAGACCACCAACAAAAGCAAAGCATGTGGGGCCCCTAGAACGTGGAAAGGATCTAGAGTTGTTGTGTATGGCCAAATCATGAAAGTCTCCCAAGCTAACTAGGGGTTTACCAGGTGCCATTACTCTATTAGTGTAAGTCCAGTGTAAAGCATCCTCTTGAAAGTCCATTTCTCAGGTGATCAATGGGTTTGAGTAGAGGTCATGCCCTATGCACTCTATACAACCAATTCTTGCATTGAATTCTTCTACAAGAATAATGTCTCTAATACTGGCCAATAATTTTGATATTTTAGGTTGTAAATATGTGAAAGGAGAGACACCAATGTTTGCAAATGGCATAAGGTCATGAGATTGAAGGAAAGTAGCATGCATTGAAGAAAAATTCCTAAAAGGGGGTTTTAATGCTAAGGAGCTAGGTAATCTTTGTGAGACATGCAATTCCACGAGAACCTTTCGAGCCAAGGCAGAGTTCTAGACCATGCATTGATAGCTAAGAGTATCCTATAAACACAAGGAGTGGCTTCATGTCGGTTTGATATGTTTTGGCAAAGAAAACCAACTTAGAGGTGCTCCTCAAGTTGTTTGAAGAGCCCAATGAGAAATAAAGTGAGACCATAATTGTAGACTCACTTAAAGTGCAACCCTAAAACTCAAGGCTAGCGTCGT
>ML777576.1:1338323-1359967 GCA_009831015.1 Picea engelmannii
CCACTCCGCATGACAACCCATTTTCCTTGCTTCAACCATTTTGGCCATGTTCTATTTTAGGTGCTTGTATTAGATTATAGTTAGGTCTTCATCCATGCAAATCTTTTTAGAGAGAGTGAGTAGAGTTTTCTTAGACCATAAGATCTGGAGCATATCTTGAGGGTTCTTAACCTTGATAACGAGGGAGTTGTCGTGGGTAACCCACACTCTCTCTTGTCAGATTTTGTTTTGTTTTAGGATGTTGTGTAGAAATATCTTCATAGGTTCAAGTGGGTTGTCTTGTTTCTTTAGTCCTTTGATCCTCAAATTAAAGGCCTCTAGTGGCCCTTGGTCTTTGTCTATTCCTCAAATTTGGCTTGGATCATCGTGTCTACAATAGGTGGTTGTTTTAAGTTATGTTTGCCTTTAACAATTTGAGACCATGTTGTATCTATTGAGTCAATCTAGGATGCAAGCTCTTTCTAGTTCTCTACACTAGCTAAAATGTTTGTGTTAAGAGTTTCGATAGCCTAACAACTTACTTGTGTGGATCGAAGATCAATAATAAATACGAAGATCAATAATAAATATTTTTATATTTTCAATGTTTTTTAATCTATGATTCAACTCTTTTCCTTTGCTTTGAGATTTTTTCTAATTGGTCTATAGTGTGTGTTCCCTAGGCTTCAATTGCCATCCTATATTCAAAACAAGTTTGAGAGGTTTCCTTAAAAACAAAACCAAAATTCGGTGATGATGAATATGTGCAGAGTACTAAACAACGAAGATGATAGAAAATTTTTGTCAGAAATGCAAGGTGATAGTGGTGAAAAAATTAAGAATATATAACTATCAATACTAGTATCACCATGTTCCACAATCCTTCATACAATAAACATATTAAGTAATTCTAATTTATGTTAAATTGTAGGTGATTTTATTCCATGTTAAATTTTATTGAAACACTTAACCAAGAATATGTGATTTGTACAATTTATAAACTATAAGCTATAGATACATATATTCAAACTTCCCTAGACTCACTTAATACCATAGACTCACTTAATACCATAGAGAAAAATGCATTAAAGATTAAAGACCATAGAGAAAATACATAAAAGACCATATGGAAAAATACTCACTAAGCTACGTTATTTAATTTATCTGGCTTAATCCTTAATTGTATTTAGGTTGGACAGTGCAAGGACCCTAATCATGCCTCCCACCATATCTAAAACAATGAGCAATTACACACGCACTTCCATGTCAGGCATGTGTAATCAACAAGAATGTACCCACCGAATATTCAATTAAAACTTGGCGGTCAATCACGAATATTGGATGTGGCCCATGCCACTCCGACAAAATGGAGAGTGAACGTGAAGACATTCAATAATGTCTTTAACTTTAATTAATTTTTTTTTATCTTTAAATTAGCAGCTTAATCCACTTTGTATTCCAATGTCAAGACATTGAGTATTTGCTAAATTGTGCTTTGTATTGTGAGGTCATCTTCCGATGGGTTTGAATCCATGACAGGCACTCAATTGCACGAAAATGGATTATTAGATTTAATATTTGAGCGACCGAATGATTGCTAATTTTTTGTACGTCAGATTTTTTTTATTGAATGTTCAGCCGTTGATTGAGGTGTATTGTATATTTGTTTAAATGTGTGAAACAGGGGGATGTTCATTTTGTTGTTTCTTACAATGGTTTTTTATTATTATAAAATTTCTTCTATTCTGTTTTTATTTGGGAGGGTTTGGTTTTGAAGTAGATTTCAGTGAATTTGAATTAAATGTTTGAAGTAGATTTGAGTAAATTGTATTGTCTCGAGTGTATGAAGGAAGGGCTACTCTTATCGTCTGGCCTTTTGGAATTGCTTATAACTATAAAATATTATTCCTTCTTTTTCGATTTAAACCCTGAATGAATTAAAACGGCACCTCTTTTCTTCCCTTTTTTTGGAGAATTAAACCATGAGTAGATCTGAACAGCACCTCGCCTTAGCAGGTAACCATAACCCATTGACAAATGCTTCCGAGACGTACATGGTCTGACAAATGCTTACGGTCGTGTCTTTTCTATGTGCTTTCCGAGGCTGCAATATTTCATGTAGAGGCCCACCGCAAACGGTTCCGAATACGACGCCCATACTTCAGAAAGCCGGTGTAGATTGCCGCGTGAATGGAATGTTAGTTGCAAACCTGTCTGTCTGAGCTTCTTATAATGGCGGTGGACGAATTGTTATAGGTTTAGCTGATCATTGTCTTCTTCCTTACTTGTTTTTTTTCAACAAGTCCATCATTACAGAGAGTGAGGAGTATCACGAGCATATATGGTCTTTCCAGGTTAAATGTCTAAATAAATCTGTACTGCACAAGCTATATGGTCATTTCTGCTAAATTGATCAGCTAGGAGGTCTCGATAGAGTTCGCTGCCTCGGCTTTGTTCTCCGATCTTTGAGGTAATTTTCTTAGCCTATTAATATTAATTTTGTCACAGGGATTTTCTGTTATTGCCGGTTTGACGACAGCTGTTGTGCCCGAATCGCAAAATAATAATAAAAATCCACGAAATTGTTTTTAATTTCCAGTTAACCAGAATGAATAATAGAGATTGAAGAACATATTTTAGGGCCACTGCAAAATGCTAGAGAACTTTATCTTTAATTTGCAGCTGTGCACTAAATCCTCTTAAAGTATCAGTTATTTGTAGTTTTTACATTTTAAATACTGTTTTCAACTGTTATATTTTTTTATTAAAACCAAACATTTATAATTTTTTTGTCTACCTGTCTTTCTTCAATTTGTCTGATAATTAATTTATCTAATTACTTTAAAATTTTAACCCCGTGAAGACCACTCATAGTCACAGACATTAATTTTTCCTAAATGGATCTTCGTTCCATTTCTTAGTCTTTGAAATGCGATCTGTATAGTGTGTGAAGCCATTGCGATTTTCGCTGAAATCCGGTTGCAGATATTGATTTACTATGCTACAGATACTTCATCTTATATAAGGTTACTAGTATTTTTCGCTTGTGCTCAATTCATCCCCAAGATCCAAACACATCCTCAAACGCATTATAGAATTTAAAGGGGTTTTCTATATAAGACACTGTACAGAGCACAGTCTATATCCTTCTATTACTTGTAAGACACTGTACAGAGCACAGTCTATATCCTTCTATTACTTGCCAGATTACTGAAGATATGACAGATACTAATAAGGTAGAACAGAACATGTTCCAGAAACAGTAAACAGATACTTTCAATCTAGGAAAGGCAGACATAGGGGCCGAGCAATAAGTTTTCCGTCATCTGGTATTCTCATTTTTTATACTTTTGCTATATGGGTATTCCTTTCCTGGTTTTCTCAGGGGAAGAACATCAGAAAACACTAACTCTGATTGCAATAGTGGCTTTTTATTTTCTAGTGGATTCTCCTTCCGATTACGATATTCCTTCTTTGCTAAGACTTCGATTTTGACCTCACCCCTCTACTTTATTTCTCCCTTGTAAACCCATTTTCCATCTCTTTCCTGTTATGTGCATTTCTTGTAAACACATTGTCCATCTCTTTCCTGTTATGTGCATTTCTTTTATTTCTGACCTTATTTTTTCTACTTTTCCTATTTCTTTGTGAAATAACTAGGCATCCATAATTTTCTTCTGCCCTTCTTATCAGTATTCTCCTTTGAACTCCCCTCAAAACTCGTTGGTTTTTTTTTCAGTGAAGAGCATAAAACGCTGTGTAACAATACCCCTTCAAAACTCGTTGGTTTTTTTTTTAGTGAAGAGCATAAAACGCTGTGTAACAATACCTGTAGAGAATAACATCAACTGAAATAACTTGCATGAAGTTAGTTTTTTTTAAACTCGAAGGAACAACTTACTGATATGCATTGGAAGTTCCAAATAATTCATATCCGAGTTCTGAGTTCATTCAAAAGGGTGTAATTTATTTGCCAATGGGAAGTAGCCATCACTGCATACAAGCTGGGGAATATGCAGTGAACCTTCTAAAAAAATTAGTTTGTGAAATTGTTTGCCACTTTCCATAGGGTGCTATATAACCTATAATTCAGTAACTTTGTGCCAGCCAAAAGTTTGAATATGTTAAGTGAATATATTTGGTTTAATTCGTTTGCCCAAATATTTAGAAGAATACAATTCTTATCTAATAAGACAAAATAATCATAGAATTTAGTTATAATTACTTATGACTTTGAATTAAAATTGATTAAGACCAGAGTTTGATAGAAAGATTTTTCCTAGGACTCAAACAACTTAACCCGCTTATTAAATATCTACATTTTCAGCATGGCGGAAAGATCCACATTGCGTGATAATTTATCATATTTATTAAAATATTTTAGTGAAAAGACAACCTTTTGATGCACTAAAGGCAATTGATCTATTACCTTTAATTTTCAAACTAAAGGTTGAGTACTTTTGTTGTGGGGGTAAAGTTGAACTATTTACCATGCATAAAGCTTGGTCCTAGTATCATGGCAATTTATACCAAGGCAAACAAAGTTAACATCTTTTTACCATGGAGGTTATGGGAGACTTTACTTTTTAGTCCTATTTGTAGTTAAAGAAATCAATCTAATTAGTATATTAGAAAAAATGATTTGTGTTTTCCAGTTTAATATTAATAAATTTGTGTTTTAAAGTTTAATATTAATAAATTAATAACAAGTGTAATATATATTATTAATAAATTAAAATAAAAAAAATTATATAAAAAATAAATTAATATTAATAAATTTGTGTTTTAATATTAATAAATTAATGAAAAGTGTAATATATATTATTAATAAATTAAAATAAAAAAAATCTACAAATAAATTATAATAATAAAAAATATAATGATAAATTTAATAAATAAATTTTATATCAACTTTAAAATTTAAAATTCTATAAATATGAATTTAATTTTTTAAATATTTAATAATTTAAAATTAAAATAAATTCATAATATTAATAATTCAATTATCTCCTTTATATAATTTATCCATTATCTCTTTTATATAATTATTTTTTAAATATTTAATAATTTAAAATTAAAATAAATTCATAATATTAATAATTCAATTATCTCCTTTATATAATTTATCCATTATCTCTTTTATATAATTTATCCAATTACATTAAATAGTTTGCAAATTCACCTTTTGTATTTTGTATTTACACATTGGATACTAATCTTATATTTATAGTATCATCGTGCTTCTTTCTTTTTTCTTTTTCTTTACATGTTTAATCCCTTTATGGTTTATTTATTGGATTAAATAATATTTTAAATATTAAAAGATTTTTATTTATTAATTTTTAAATATTTTTTGTTTTTTTTTCCTCTATTTTTTTTCTTTGCCTTTTACTTACCAATCTTTTCATTATTTCTTTATTTCCTTTATTTATTTTATTTTCTTTATTTTTCCTTATTGTCTTACATAGTTTTATTATCTTTACTTAATATTTAATTAAATAATTATTTATTTATTTACCTTATTTTTTTTATTTCCTTTATTTTTCCTTATTATCTTACATAAATTTATTTTGTTTCATTATATTTGCTTAATATTTAATTAAATAATTATATATAAATGTGATTAAACATAAATTTATTTTGTTTCATTATATTTGCTTAATATTTAATTAAATAATTATATATAAATGTGATTAAACAGTTCTAGTCACTTTTTTGTTTTGACTTTCCTTTTATATATTTATATGTTTTTATACTTGTCACATTATGATTTTTGATTTTATTATTAATGATTTTTAAATATAATTTTCTTATTTTACTTTAATTTGATTATAGTTGAAATGTTCATTCCTTTTTATTACAAATTTTCAAAGTAAACAAAAAAAATTAACTCAACTTAAATTTAAAAATTTATTTATTTTTAAATAAAAAAGTGGAACTTGCTATATTAGATAGACAAAAAACTTTTACAGAGTATACAAAAGAGTAGGTCTGATATCACCCAAAATGCTGCCGATTATCGGAAACCAGCATAGGAGGAGGGCGAGTAGAAGTAGCATGATAAAACATAAAAACAGAGTAGCATCTGTCCTGCTCGGGGGAAACCAAGACAGATGTCTATGGTCTAAATACACATAAAACAGTAACATAATGAAACTAGGAACCAAGAGAGCATAAAAACCTAGGTGCCTGGTGACCTGTCATCCTCTCTAGTCTGCCGCGTGGACCCTGCCAGGATGGCGAATGCTTGCACGCAGAGGGGGCATTTCCGCTTAGCTGGAGCATTGGAAAAGGCATCGAGAAGCATGTCCATGCGCTGGCCCATGAGGAGGGCCCGATGCTCCAGGTCAGACAAGTGGCCACGAAGGTCGAACATTAGAGCCAGGTGCTCTTCCCAGATGAGTGAGCCATGCATGCTGCCACCCATGTCCACCACCACTCCAATACCTGTGTCGAACACCCTCTGCTCCGCATCAGCCTCTGCACTCTTCGTGCCTGCTTCATTCACCTGAATGTCATGGCAGCTGCAATTGTCGTCACCAGGCCAGGGGATTTCTTCCACAATGCAGCCGGGGGTATCGTCTACCTGTGTCGGAGTGGGTCTGCGTTTCTCCCGATGGGTCGCCGCAGTGGCACTGGTGTTCTCTATAATCGACAGGTCCTCCATGAACGGGTCTTCCACCACTATGCAGGGGGGGAAACTCCTCCTCAATACCAACTTCTTGCTGGGCTCCCGAAGTATTAGCCTTGATGTCACGACTACATCCAGCTCCTTGTTCAGCAATGGTGGCAAGCCGCGCCAATTTCTCTGCCCTGGCTTTCTTTCGCAGAATGGAAGTCGCCAGAGCCAAGGCGCGTTCCAATTGCTCCTTTCGACGCCGCTGCGCCTTATGTGCCTCCCAGGCCGCACCACGGCGAGGTCTGCCTCTTTTTCGAGCCATGGTGGAGGAACAGAGCAATTGCAGGTGAAGGCAGATGAGCCAGGACAAGAGCGGTTGCAGGTGCGAAGCACGAGCAAGCCAGCTTTGTCTCGTTACACTCATAAAGAAATACAACGAAAATGCAGAATGCCGGGGCACGTTGAAGGCTGGACTGCTCCAGAGCGTCCAAGCGAGAAGCAAAGCAGAGGCAGGTGCAGTCCCACTCTGTCCGGGCAAATAGAAAACCAAATAATCCGGAGCCGAGGTCACCCACCCGCTCTTAACCCTTGCCATCCCGGGTACACTGAGGTCGTAAATGATTGCATGAGGGAAAGGTCCCTCCGTCCTGCGACTGCAGCTATGGCCGTCCCCCATCGTTAATACAGACTTGTGGGTGGCGGCCATCGGCATTTATGCCTAGGCTGAGTGCGAGTCCACCTATGTGAATGGAGCTATGTGTCACCCCATACGGGCTTAAAAAATTATTTATAAATATACTTAAAAAAATTATTTATATTTTATTTTAACTTTTCCATTACATATATATAAGTTTTTATATTTTTACATTAAGACTTTTCTCTTTATTATTAGTGTTTTTTAAATATAATTATCTCATTTTCATTTACAGTATTATTTTATTTTATATTTTAATTTAATATAATTTTAAACTGCATTTGATTATAGGTTAATTGCTCACTCCCTTTTTACTATATATATTGTGATAGTGAATAATTTTTTTATCTCAACTTAAATTTAAATGTATTTTTTATTTTTCATTTTCTTAATGCAATATTTACACTATAAATTGAATGGTATAGAGTAACTTTCATGAAGAGGATAAATATCTTATAACACATATTTGCTAGGTGTAATGAAACATGACAGCTAAGTATGTACTATAAAGTAATGGTATAGTGAGTAACTTTCATGAAGAGGATAAATATCTTATAGCACATATTTGCTAGGTGTAATGAAACATGACAGTTAAGTATGTACTATAAAGTGACAATTGTGTTGAACAATTGAATGGCATAGTGAGTAACTTTCATGAAGAGGATAAATATCTTCTAACACATGTTTGCTAGGTGTAATGAAACATGACAACTAAATGTGTACTATAAAGTGACAATTCTGTTGAACAATATTTATCTGCACATGTTATATAGTTATATGATTGATATAGGCCATTTATTTTGATAAGTTTTATTGTGAGAAATTTTGGAGATGTTTATCTATATATATGTATATTTTATTGAAGAGATTTAAATTAATTGTTTTTAAACATAAAATTAACTAAATATTTAACTGTATAAATTATAATTAATAAATTAATTTAACCACATAATTAAAATCAATAAAATTATTTTTTAAAAATTAAATTAATCTAACATTAATGAAATTCCAAATAAATCATTAAAAATTAAAATTATTAAAAACATTAAAACTACATTAAATTATTAAAAACCCTAAAACTACATAAATCAGCATGGTGCATTCCTCTTTCAGCCAAACAAAAAATTTAAAAAATCTTGACCAAATCACTTATAAAATTTCACGGTTTTGGACATCCTATTTGTTTTTGAAAAAAATATAAAGAAAGGTTAGTATAAAATTTGCTTATACTTTAAGTACAACAACAAAGTTACAAGTATTTCTTTACCAGGTTTAACTATGAATAAATGATATAACTTATTCCTCTTCATTAGATGGAACGTTGTTATCAAAGTTATGAATTGGAGTTTTTTAGGGGTTATTTCTTTTCCTAATTAAAAATAGCATTTAAAGTGAAGTGACGGGACTTTGGTATCAAAGTGTGAAGTCTATATCTTCCATTTATAATTATTAAAAGTTGAAACTACTTTTAGAGTGAAGTGATGGACTTTAGCATCAAAGTTTAATGTGTAAAAAATAACTCTTCAACCTGAAGTGACGGGACTTTGGTTGCTAGAACTTAGAAAAGCATGGACGCAACACAGCGGAACGGGGCAAAGCATTTCAATCGGTCTATTATGCAGTAAGACGGCTGACATGTCATTACTTGTTCCGCACTCATACTCTCAGGAATCTATGCCGTGTCTGCACATAGGCATGTGAGCACCTACATGAATGGCGAACACCCATAAAGGTTAAATACTCTTTCCTATTTAGGGTCGAACAGTTTAACGTCAATTAAAGAATATCCACGGATATCCACGTACAGATGTAGAATACATTCCATTGTTATTAATAATTATTATTAATGTTTTTTCTTTTACCTTTCGGAAATGCGTTATTTCCATACTATTTTACGGATATTATAAATCTAATGGAAGATCAAGCACAAAATAAAACATTCTATTTTTTTTTTTAATCGATCCAAAAAATAGAGTTAGTAAATTAAAAAAATAAAGAACCATATCGATCTTAAAAATAGTCATTAAATTTAAAAATACAAAAAAACATTGTTGAAGTCTTTAATAAAAATGATTTATAAGTTACAACATAGAATCACTTGAAAATACCCAAACATCTCTAATAAATCCTCTAATAAATGTATTGATGTTCATCTGTAATATAAATTTTAAGGTTTTTTTTTTTTAAATCATTAAAAACCACTTTTAAACTCTTTGATAAAAAATGATTTACATTATAGAATCACACTCAGGTATGAGTTAATTATCATAATAAAGCAAACCTCTACTAATACATCACAATCAAACAACTTAAAATTCATTTTTAAAATCACTATTTCTAAAGATCTTGGAAGTCTAAATCCATCATTTAAATACTACATAACTCATGCTTCCTTATCTTAACAGTCGTGCATTAGTTCCTCTAGTCTTAATAGTCGTGCATTACTAATTGTTTATATACATTTTCCATTTTTAAGACACGCATAACCATGCAACACATGCCCCCCGATGCACCTGGAAGTCAGATTGGATGAATCGACCCGATAGGCAAATACAAACAAAGCTGTCAATTTGGAAGAATGGATGTGGGGAAATTAATCTCCATAGTAGGCAATCGAATCGATTCCAATGGGCCGTAGTTAGACATTGAGCATTGACGTGAAGAGGTTGAAAATGATAGTAAGCACCCAATCGCACGGATATTGATTATTGCATTACAAAATTATACAAATCATTCTTATCTGGGCAAGAATTTTAGGTGCTATGTGAGGAGCTAAATGCTTACGAAACCCGTGACGAGTAAGTTAGCTTTCAATTGCTGACCAAGGCTTGGATCGATTATATTTTTTTCAAAGGCGCACAGCATTCCAGACTCGACTCCGATTCTCGACTCCGATTCTCTGTAGAGTGCAGCGTGTAACAAAAGGTCGTTGCAGATACGTCTGCGTGAACCGTGGTAGACGAAGTTGTGGAGTTATACCCTGTGCAACTTGTAACAAAAGGTCGTTGCAGACACGTCTGCCTGAACCGTGGTGTACGAAGTTTTGGAATTATACCCTTTTCTGAACATCTACTGTGGTTTCTCTTTTTCCGAAGGTTTGGAGCTTTACCCTCTTCTGAAAATCAACTGTGGTTTCGCCTTTTCATCGTCGCTGACTGTTGCCTTCTCCCTCACACCTTTTCTTTGAATAAATTCATGAGTTTTGGAAGTACCAGGAACAGCTGTATGCCTTTTCCAGGATAAAAGCCTTAAGAAATATTTGTACTGCACAGTCTACATTTATTTTGTCTGCTAAATTTACAACCTCGGAGGTCCCAATGGAGTTCGCTGCCGCGGATTTTTTCTCGTCTCCTTGAGGTAAAATTCTTCGGCACTTCCATTTAGTGTTGTCCCCTTCCCGGTTCAGAATCTTTGCTCGAAGATAGTTTGTTTTAACTTCCAAGGAATCACTTACTATGATGCAATGTGAAGCTGCAAATAAATCACATACTAGTTGATTGGAAATGTTGTAATTTCTCTGACATGGGAAATGACCGTCACTACAACTTGTTGGTTGGCTAATTTGAAGTGGCCCTTATAAACGTCTAGTCTATTAGAAATTGCTTGCCACTTCCCATAGGGTGTTGTTTAACCTACACTGTACTTAAAATCTGTGCTACTGTAGAAGAAGGTTTGAATAAACATAGTGAAGAATATTTTACTCAATTTGCAAGCAGAGGCTGCTCAATTCTTCAGAGAATCTCTTTGCCGGTACCTTACATAGGCAAAAGAACTATAGAATTTTGCTAGAACGGGTTTGAATTAAAACTAAGATATTTTTTTGATAGAATGCAGTCGGTATTGGAAATAAATCAGTTAGAACTTTTTTGAGCGTACTATAAATATCCGCCAATGACAAACAGCCGTAAAGAAAATACATAGCATTTCGTTCCAGTGAAGGCAATTGATATTTTTCCTTCAGTTGTCAAACTGAAGGTTGAGTACTTAAGCTATGTGGTGAAATTGAAACTACCGAGGATCTGGTAGATAAGAAGGATAAAGACAGACTTTGGAACAGTTCATGTGATGCTTAGAAAGCTAGGTTGTAATATCATGGGCATTGTTGATTGGCAATGGGAATGTATAAGATTGGCCATGTACTCCTGGCCAGCAAAGTTAACCATGGATTACTATATTGGTTTGTCCAAGACTTCTTGAATTGTTTTGTGGATAAAGAATTGGATATTTTTGTTTATGTTTCAACTACTTCAACCCCAATTATCTTCTTTACCAGTTAAGTGCAACTTTGCCTCATTATTAATGTCCTGTCAAGACTATTACTGGAAGAAGAATTTTAACATCTCTATGGTAACATGGTTATGCAGGTATGGGGTCAAACTGGGTATGCACTTAGAGTCCTTGATATGGAACCCCAAATATTAGGAATTTAGATAAGATTCACATGTCTATTTGGTGCTTGGCTAGGCCTTGACCTCAAGGTCCAATAGATCAAAGTTGGTCTCGGTGATGGTAACCATCACCATCATCATCATATACATATTGCTAAAGAATAATTTGTATACTTCCATAAAGACACCAAAGTTGGTGTAATTATTACATTTCAGCATGGTAACGGTGTCTTGGCCCTCAACATACCCTCTAATCCTCAAAAGTCAATTCTAAATGACCATTTCTTTTCTCCAAGGCAGCTGCTAACCTCAAGGGACTTGATGGGATTTGAACTTGTGACTATGGCCTCCTTGTCAACAACATGTGACCTATGGCCTCCTCGTTAGCAACATGCCTTGGGTGGAAGGTTCAACTGATTGAGCTAACCCTTGAGGTTAAATGACCAACCTATTATAATGACTCAAATAAATAGGTTGGTTTCAATCTAGACCTTCTACAAGTCTGTCGTCGACTTTCCTTTTTCTTAGTTGGAGATTCATAGACCTTAACTTTTATCTTTTCGAATTTTGACTTGAATCTAGTCTTGATTAAGGTTGGTTTGACATACAATCCGAGTGGTTTTTAGTATTCACAACTTCAGAAGGGGTTGGACCCCCCTTTTGCCATCTCTCTGATCCAACAAATTGACATGTATATCCTTCTTCATGGGACATTGATCGCCTTGACTCTTGAGTTGGGGAGTTCTCTAATGGCTCATCTTTGTCCAAGTTATTGATGCTTTGAGCCTCATTTCTTGCTTTAGAATACACTTTCTTGGGAGGTTGAATCAAATGGTTACGTTCCTCCACCCCTTGCCACCACATGGGTTTTCACCGATTTTGTTTGTTGCTCATGATGACACCAAGTGCCTGTAAGCAATGTAAGGTTTTAATTTGAATGCCACTTGCTCATAGCCCAACTTTCACTTCCATATGGAAACACCTAATTTTAGCCAAATTTCTTCTGGTAGGCCATTTTTGAGAGCCATTTGCACACACTTCCTTGTAGAATCGTGGTGTGTCTCTTATCATATTAAGAGCAATAGAAATGGTTATTTTGTAGAGCATTTTAGATGGCGTCCATGCATTTAGGACCTCAAAATTGTAGGTTGGGAAATCTAATCCACACCTAGGGTTGAGGACAAGGAACCAAGGGAAGGGTCAAAGGAGGGATACAAAGGTTCATGCATAAGCTTTCTTGACTTGTTGGACACTAAATGTCAAGGACACTTGGTGCCAAGATTTTAGAAGAAAAGAGAGAACACTTGTGGACAATCTTAAGACTAGCAAGGCCATAATGCCTCTCAATAGTAGATCAATACTCTTGTTAACTTGTCCAACACAAACATTTGTCTACTATGCACATTATAAAGTAATGGTGACTAAAACAAAACCATAAACAACAAATGTTGCCTCTGGCCAACAAAGTTAACCATGGATTACTATATTGGCTTGTCCAAGACTTCTTGAATTGTTTTGTGGATCAAGAATTGGATATTTTTGTTTATGTTTCAACTACGTCAACCCCAATTATCTTCTTTACTAGATAAGTGCAACTTTGCCTCATTATTAATGCTCAGTCAAGACTATTACTAGAAGAAGAATTTTAACATCTCTATGGTAACATGGTTATGCAGGTATGGGGTCAAGCTGGGTATGCACTTAAAGTCCTTGATATGGAACCCCAAATATCAAGAATGTAAATAAGATTCATATGTCTATTTGGTGCTTGGCTAGGCCTTGACCTCAAGGTCCAATAGATCAAAGTTGGTCTTAGTGGATGGTAACCATCACCGTCATCATCATCATATACATATTGCAAAAGAAGAATTTGTATACTTACATAAAAACACCAAAGCTGGTGTAATTATTACATTTCAACATGGTTACGATGTCTTGGCCCTCAACATATCCTATAATCCTCAGAAGTCGATCCTAAATGACCATTTTTTTCTCCAAGGCAGCTGCTAATCTCGAGGGACTTGACGGGATTTGAACTTGTGACTATGGCCTCCTTGTCAGCAACATGTGACCTATGGCCTCCTCGTTAGCAACATGCCTTGGGTGGAAGGTTCAACTAATTGAGCTGCTTGAGGTTAAATGACCAACCTATTAATATGACTCAAATAAATAGGTTGGTGTCAGTCTAGACCTTATACAAGTTTGTCATTGACATTTCCTTTTTCTTAGTTGGAGATTCATAGACCTTAACTTTTATCATTTTTATTCTTTCGAATTTTGACTTGAACCTAGTCTTGATTAGGTTGGTTTGACATACAATCCGAGTGGTTTTTAGTATTCATAGCTTCAGAAGGGATTGGATGTAATGTCCCGTTCCTAGTGATGATTCTAGGAGGAGCGACTAAGTAGCCTATACTGGTTCTTGTAGGCTATAGTTGGAGAAAAAGGGGACAAAAGAATGATTTAATGTGAATTACAGGAAAAGCCTAAGTTGAAAATGACATTAAGTAATTAAAAAGGGGTAAAAAGAATGTTTAAGTGACTTAAGTGAATATTAAATTAGAAATTAGGGGAAAGTTACTTAATGAATAAAGTCAACGAAGAATTAGAAGAGGTGGGATATAAAAGGAGAAAAGTCGACTTGTTGGCTCATTATGCATATTGTGAATGGAAAATTAGAACCAGAGAGGAGTTAGGGTGATTTCCTTCTTCTGTTTTGTGGAGTTCTGGATGAAACCACAACCATTGACAAAGTTCGGTGTTGAAAGACACACCCTAATTCGTAGGGAGGACCACACAGGTTCTTCATCGAGCTACAAGATCATATTATATCAACAGGGAAGTCCAATATCAGCTAGGGCACAGATTTGCCAGTTGCAACGTGGGGTTTTGGGGAGGATTTATCAGTTTTCCGGGTCGCTAGGCCTAACCAGACTGAAAGATCGAAATTCCTTTCGACCCATTTGAGAGGAGACCAGGGCGCTTCCAGTGAGACAAATCTCACACTTTTCCGATGGGTAAATCTCCCAGATCATGCCAGTTTGTTAGTTTGCAGTGCGTGGAGGTTTGGGCATCCATCCAGGGTTTTGATTGAGCAACAATGAGCCAATGTTTCATCACAAAGGCTGAGAGAGTGTGCTAGGGAGCAGGGCGACCCATTTGAGATAGATCTCAGCCAGCTTCGACGAGTATAGCCACCAGGGCGAGTTATCTAGTCTTTTGTAGCAGTTTGTCAGCGTATTTTTGGTTGCATGCAACGTTCATTTCATGCATGCAGCAGATCTTCATTGTAGATATCAGATACATCTACTTTTCGGTATTTATCAGTATTTGTGTATATTCCAGTTAAGATTCTCATCTATATAGATCTATCTGAAGAGATTTATTTGAGTTTTTGCATATTGTCTTGTATTGTCCATTATATTGCTGAATAAAATTGTTGAGCTGGTTTTAGTCCCAAATTTATTTGCATGCACTATGTTATAGTGCAAGTTGTAGGTTGGGCATAGCCCGACCCAACCACAAAAGCATGTGCTACAACTTGGGAGTCCTACACTCAATGTCACCTCGATGTAGGTCCCGCACTTGGGGGGTGACTAAGATCACTCCTGGGAGGTGATCCCAGAGACCCTAGGGGGAATGAGAAGGATGAAGGGAGGTGTAAGGAGAAGTCCCCCGGAAAGTCAAGTGATGGAAGAATATATTGGTTGAAAATGGTAAGTAAAGAGAGGTAAATGGATACCGAGTAAAGACATAGTTTCGGGTGCACCTGTACCTTCTCGAGACACAAGAAAAGACACTTTTCCAACTAAGTATAGTAATGGATCAGCAAGTTAAGCTTGCTGTCTCTAAAACACAGCAACACAAGTTAGTAAATCAGCAATATATTACATCCAAATCAGCAAGTAAAAGGTCTATATTAGTTAGCAATGTTTGCAATAAAACTAGTAACCAATGTGGACCGAAAATAGCACTTCAAGACTGAATAAAGATGGCTGTCATAAAAGTAAATTTCTGCAGCAGTATATCAGCCTTATGGCTGTAGAATTCAATGAAGTACAACAACAAATCTGACCATCAAAAAGTGCCAAAAGCTAGCCCAATAGATGCACCTAGGTTAGTAGGTTAAACTAGCAAAGTTAGAGGGTTAGTCTAGGGTTAGTTTTTGATATATTAGTGGTTATGGTTAGAGTTTAAAGAAGCCCTAATGGATGTAGGTTAGTTTTACTACAGCAATAAGAATTTGCGGGAGAAAGAGGACGCCCTAAGGGAGGAAGAATCCCCAAGGCATCAAGATCATTATCCAAAAGAGACAACTTCAAAACTTGAAATTTGTACGTTTATCAAGGCAACAATTTATTTCTCCCATGCAATAAGTAAATGACCAGTGCCTTTCAGAAGGGTTAATGGAGTCGAGAGAATATGAAGAAGCTAGATAGGCCACTTCATTGGGGGTGTAAACCCTTTTACTCCCCAAGGCAAGCTTCTCTTAGCTAGGGTTTTTACTAGGAGGGTGTATGCAATTATACTCCTCTTAGTAAACCCTTATGAAGCAATATTCCCTTAGCAATAAAATGGTGGAAACACAAGTAGGGGTGTATGCCCTTATACTCCCTACTTGGCTCAAGCAAATAGAACCTTTAACTTGTACAAATGATAATACAATGAAATAAATGGCACCTTCAAGCATTAAAAGGCAATAAAAGCTAGACTAACCACCAAAAAAGAAATGAAGAAAGCCTTCCAAGGCTAGCGCACCATCTCCATCAACCATAACCAAGACATAGCCATAAACAAAAGCACAAGAGAGAGAACTAGCCAAAGAGAGAGAAAATTTCAGTCCAAGAGCCTCTCACAATGGAGAGTTATGTCTCTAAACTGAGATCGTATGATCTCTATTTATACAAAATGTTTCCAAAATAGTTTTTCCACATAATACTAGGGTAAACCACAAGACTAGGGGCCAACAGCCCTAATCTTGCCCCTTTACAAAGATAATATTTAAAAATTCTCTTTAATTTCATTTTTGCACAAAGTAAACCCTAAAACAAAGGTGACGTCATCCCTTGAAGGATGACGTTTTGGAAAATTGAGCAAGTCGTTGGAGCTTGGCTGCAAAGTAGGGCCTCCAAAGGCCATGTGGCAATCTTTCAGAGCCTCTCCACCTCAAAATGCCATGTCATGCTCTGATTCATCATCAATCACCATATACCCCTCAAATGTGACGTCAAGCCCCTAGGAAGTGACGTTTTTCCCCTTTTGGGCAAGTCGTTTGGCATGCAAAGGGTGGGCTATGTCTATCCAACTGTCTCCTAGGCCTCCGAAAGCATCTCTCTGTCGTTTGGCATGTGGCCCTATGCCATCCATCCTGTGGGTTGCTTTCCCTCGTAGAAGCCCAAGCTAGGCTTGTTCTTCCAAAACTGGCCACCAACTTGTACCTGCAAGACAAATGGATACACTCTCTAAGGATCTCAAGTCAAAGCATCATGATGAGTGAATCAAGTCAATAAAAGAGCCATAAAGCATGTATACCAGGACTACATCATACAAACATGAGCTTAAGAAACTAGACGTTTTGCCAAGTTTGGTTGTGGGTGGGTTGGCATGGTACTTCTTCTCAATGGATCAAACCCCCTAAGTCTAGGAACAACCCTATCTGAGTCATGTGAATGAAATGAAATGGATGGGGGAAGTACTCAATGGGCATGGGGTTCATGATATGCAAGGGTCCATAGTATCTCATTTATGGGTGCCTTTCTGGAGGGTGTGATGCACCTTCGTCCAGAATGCTTTATTTCCAAGCCGCCCATCAATTGCCTTTTATCTTTCTTTGTATTTTCTTTCAATGTAGCATAGGGTGAGTTGGAGGCCACTGCCCTGGCGTGGTGACTAGGTAACAACAATGTCACGCACAAGTACTTTCACGGAAATGAGAAGGTTGTCTTGTGATGAGACCCCCTTTCCCTCAGCCATGCAACTGAGAGCCATTACCCTGGTATGGTGGCCAGAAATGGTAATGTCATACTGTTAAATACCCATGGATGTGATAGGCTGGCTCGTGATGAGACCCCCTATCCTCAACTAATCCTTTAAGCGTTTTTATTTATTCTTTTCACGGTGTCCTTAATTTCTTGTGGAGAAGCTTTTCATTGCTTTCTCGGGATCCCCCGGGCGAAGCATCTGGAAGGTTTCTTTCATTAGGATTTTATCTTTTGCCAGCTAAATCCCCTCTGGGCCTTTAGCCCCTTCTTCCCATGAAATGAGGAATGGTCCCTTCTAGGGTCAGTCTACCCCAAAATCCCAAGAGATGGTGTTATGAGGGGAAAGAATGATGGAAAATGATAAGTATGGTCAAGAATGGCATGATGACTCATCAAAGGAAGCTCCCAGAAACATCCCATCCTAAGGGTGACCATCTACTTGAGTGCCCAAGTCAACCACCAACATTTAAACAAGGCAAAGGCATAGTTTCCAAAGCAAATGTCTCATAATAAAAAAATAACCTCTGATACACAAGCTTTAATGCCTCAAATATTAAAATGATACCCACCATCATACCTGACTTGTACCGCATGGAGCAAGAACCAAGTGACCTGTGGTGGAAAGATGGTGTGGATGATGACCAAGTGTTGGGTCACTGTGGTGGCGATGCGGGTCTGTAGCTGTGCAAAAGGATACTGCTAGTCATGTGGTCTCTTGGCACTCCATATTTGGAACCTGAGGGCCTTGAGAAATACTTGAGACTGTTGTGATCAGTCTTCACTACAAACCTGCTACCTACCAGATACTGCTTGAATTTGGTTAAGGCATGCATGATTGCTAGCATTTCTTTGTCGTAAATGAAATAGAGTCGCTTCGACTCGTTGAGCTTCCTGCTCTCGAACACAATGGGATGGCCCCCCTGCATCAAAACAGCTCCAATCCCCACCCTTGATGTGTCACACTCTAGAACAAACGACTGAGAGAAATCCGGAAGGGCTAGAACAGGGCATGTGCTCATAACCTCCTTCATGTTCTCAAAAGTCTGTTGTGACTCATCTGTCCACTGAAAAACACCCTTCTTGGTTAGATCTGTGAGTAGTGCTCCCAACTGCGAAAAGCCCCTGACAAACCGCACCCGAAGAATCCCTTCATCTCTTGTGAGGTTCTTGGATGTTGGCGTATCCAGAATGGCCCTGATCTTCTCCTGATGAACCTGTACTCCATGCTCACTGATGATATGCCCCAAGTACAATATTTCTCTCATCCCGAACTCACACTTGGACTCCTTGGCATATAATGACTATGCCTGCATAATGCTCAAGACCTCCTCCAAGTGTGCCAAATGTTCATCCCATGTCCTGTTGTAAATCAAATTGTCGTCGAAGAATACCAAAAGGTACTTCCTTAGCTGCCCCCTGAAGATGTGATTCATGCAAGACTGAAAGGTGGTCGGTGCGTTGGTCAACCCAAACGGCATGACCAAAAACTCGAAGTGCCCAAAATGGCATCTGAAAGTTGTCTTCTCTATGTCATGCTCTCTGATGCTGATCTGATGATACCTCGACCATAGATCAATTTTGGTGAAGAAAACTGCCCCATGTACTTCGTCCATCAACTCATCTATGCGCGGAATGGGGTACCTGTTCTTGATCGTTTTCTTATTAAGGGCTATGTAGTTTATGCAAATCTTCAATGTGCCGTCTTTCTTCAGTACCAGTACGACTGAAGAAGCAGAATGACTCGTGCTGGGCCTGATGTGCCCCATTGCAAGCAATTCCTTGATTGATTTCTTGATCTCATCCTTGAATCTCTTGGGGTGTCTATAGGGCGCGGTGATCACAGGTGTAGCCCCTGCCTCCAACTCAATATTATGCTCAAATCCCTTGTCAAGTGGCTTCCTTGGTGGTATCGACCCAAACATTGGCTCATACTGACTCAGAAGCTCTATGATTTGTGGATGGTAATGCTCTCTGCCCTCTGAATCCCTCCAGGTGGTGATCAGACACTCTGTTGCATATGCTACATCACTGTGATGGAAGATCTGCTCCATCCTCTTCGGTGATACTGCTCTGGGTGCTCCTGTAGACATACCTCTCAATACTACTCTCAACCCGCTGGCATCTCTGAAACTCATGGTCAACGTCCGATAGTTGAACCCAATCTCTCCCAATGAATATAGCCATTGTACCCCCAACACTGCATCTGTATCTGATCGGTCAACTACATAAAAGGTATCTGACAAGGTGTAGTTGCTTAGCTTGATCTCTAGGTCAGGAACCATATCCAAGCATGTCATAGTATATCCATCTGCCACGACCACAGTGAACCCCTCAAACTCCTCAGTGCGTAACCCTCTTTGGGCTACTAAGGACGCATCGATGAAATTGTGGGTGGCCCCACCATCTACTAAAGCTGTCATGTGCTGCCCCTGTATAAGGCCCTTGAGCCAAAGAGTTTGTACCTGGGTACACCAGAAAGGGTTGCTATGGTTCCCCCTTTCACCTCTCTGCGAGGTTTTGTCTTCTCTTTTGGCTGTGCCTCTGCCTGTGTCTAAGGTTTTTTTGGATGCCGCTCTGGCTCATGTGTAGGCTCATCCTCAGAATCATTGTCTGCCTCTGCTCCGATCTCCTCATCCTCCTCCTCACTGCTTGATTCCACTTCAATGTAGTGGATTTGTCCCTTTCCCATGCATCGATGCCCTGGAACCCAAGGGTCTCTGCAAGAGAAGCAAAGCTTCTTCCTCATCAACTCTCGTCTGGTGTCATCATCCAACTTGGGCTTACCCTTCCAATCCCTCTGAGGATTCTTTTGATCCTTGTCTCTTTGTGGCACGAAGGGTTTGGTAAAGGTTTTGGGTTTCAACACTGAGTCCCTCATGTCTCTAGTGTGCACAATGGCCTCCTGTAGGGTGTGTTGCCGTCCTAATACACACCTACAAATATGGAGAAGTCTCCAACCGACTTGGTGTGTCCTTGGAGGCACAAACCTGAATCTAGACCCACTGTCACCTCAATCTGGACTCCTTCCATCTAGGCTCACTCCTAGGGAAGCCAAGGGGGGTAGACCCTATTAAACTATGTGAAAGTTTTATTAGTTCTAGGAGTTAATTAATTTGTTGATTAGGGAAACCCAACCCAATGACAATCAACCATGCAATATGCAATCTTTTAATGACAAACAAACCTTTATTTTATAAACAATTATACTAGTGTCTAAAGATTATTAAATTCCACTTATTGAACAAATATTCCCAAAAAGGTATCTTTACAACTTGAAATAAAAGAATAAATTTATCCACACAATGATTCACAAAATAACTTTACATATAAACAATTACTTCCCAAAGAATTAAAGAATGCTTGAATAAGAAATAAAGAATAATGTGAATAACTTGCAAAAAATAAATGGAATGTAAATTCTTGAAAATAAATTGCTGAAATAAAAATTTCAAATGTTTAGGTTGCTTTTAGTTAATTTTAAGTTTCTTTTTAGCCTAGTGGTTTAGATGTGAGGAGTTGCAAGCCTAAGCTATGTGATTGTTATCGCACAATTTGTAGCTAGGATAAAAGGCTATAAGGTAGAGGGCCAAACTGGCATAACAGGAACCTTTCCCACCCAATGCCACCATGATGGGATGGTTCTTTCTCTTTAGGGAGGTGAGGCCCAGGGGAGACGTCCCCGATGACCTGGGGTTTTGAAGAGGCTAAAGGATAATCAGACAATGACAAGTTTCCCCCTTCACAGATCACCACCAGAACAAATAGTCCGACTTATAGCCAACAAAGATAACCAAGTAGAATCCCTGCTCGAGAACAAAGCAACAATAAACTGATATATGTAGGCTCTAGTTAGTACTTCATATATATCAAAGACTATCTGATATTCAATATAAGCAATTTGAAAGTAAATGTTGACGAAGTCAATGTTTACAAAATAGCAATAAAATAATGTCACTTCACCAATAAATACTAGAACGATATGG
>ML777576.1:1360036-1399930 GCA_009831015.1 Picea engelmannii
CTAGAACGATATGGCATTCAATGTAATAAACCAACACTTTACTTAATTAATGCCTCTAACTACCATTCAATTGCTCATAAGATGAAACGTTGCTGCAATGAAGATGAAATATCCAATAATGACGTCAGCAACTTAGGGTTAGTGGGGTTAGCTAGAGCTAGGGTTAGTGTAGTTAGGGTTTCAATTCAAAAGCTTTGAGAGTGTTTAGATCAAGTTCTACTTCAACATTTGAGGTCTTAGATCAGTACCTTAGGGTTTAATGGAGTCAATAAGTGAAGGACACACAGGTTGAAGGAGATGAGATTTCAAAGAACTAGAGGGAAAAGTTTCAAGGTGCTGCTAAAGCAGGGCCTCAAAGACAGAACCCTAGGGGAGAGAGGCTCACTTTGGTGTTGCAAAAGCAAGGCCGCGTGCTCTCTCCTCCTTCCCGACAAACGGCTAGCTCAGATGAAAAATCAAGACAAGAGGGCTTAATGAGGGAGAGTGTTGCTACAACAAGGCTCTTTCATCAAACCCTAAAGGAAAAATGGCCCTGTAGATAACCTAGGCCTGGGACGTCTTCCTCCTCTTGGTTTTTAAAAGGTACGACTAGCACAGGGGAAAGAGAAACAAGGAGTGTAGCTACGGCTAGGCTCTCTTCCTCTCTTTCAATGGCTGAAGGTTTCTCTATCAGGAGACATGAGACAAGGACCTACTTGTGTGCTTGTCACCTAGGGTTTTAATTCAGCAAATTTATAAGCAATATGCAAGAAATTTAAACTACAACCATTCAATAAGAAGTTTTGCAGAAGAAACACTTACAATTCATGAAGAAATAACCATGCAAACCCTAGTTGTAACACCTTCCTTCAAGAGAAACACCATAAATGCCAAAAAATCTCTTCCTTCAACAAGTGCGCATCACTTAGTTCAGCCAAAAACCCCAATAGGGCGCTAAAAATCAGACCTCACTATGAGTGAGTGAATTTGTGATGATAAAATGAGGATCAAAATCCTCAATATATACTATATCAATGACCTAATTTTACTTTTTAGGTCATAAAAAGGTCGACAAGGCCATAATGTCAAAATCATATTGTTTTTACATTAAATGCTAAGTAAAAACCCTAATTGAGCTGAAAAGAGAGTAAAAGCCCCTTCAAGGGAGGTGCTAGCCCTTTCTAGGGCAAATGAAACATCCAGGAGCAAAATGTTAGCCCCCTAGGGGCCTCTCCAACATGCCACACGTGCCATTGCTGCCCAGTCTGCCTCCAAAAGCGTCCATGAAGCTGGATGACGTCATGGTGAAGATGGGGACGTCCTAAGCCTTCTAAGGCTAGCGTTCCACTAAAAAGGGGTCATTCCCCCTAGGTCTAGTCCTGCCGAAGTGTCTCTGGTGGAACATCCTCTTCCTCTCAGGTGCAAAACCCCTGATCAAGCTCCGTCCTGTCTTTGCCCCCTGATGGGGTCTCAACATCCATCTGGTGGGCTCTTCAACCCCATGGAGGTCCGCACTGGTCATCTTCCCATGTGTACTGGTCCAAATGGTACCTGTCCGTCCGGCATGGTCCTGCACATCCAAAGCTACGCCCTCCATGGGCTCATCAGTCACAGGGATCATAGCAATGTCAATCACATCTCATCATCAATATTATTAGACATATGCATAAAACCCCTAATACATCAGTCTAGGCTTTTGTCTTTTACCAACTGCTTTTACCTTCTGGGCCTTTAGCCCCTTCTTCCCATGAGATAAGGTGCAATCCTGCAAATGGGTCAATCCAATGCCCGGACAAGGGGAATGGGATAAATGAGCGGGAGATAAGATGAAACAATGGTGCTATGATGGGAGCAGACGATGGCTTTTCATAAATTCCCCCAGAGGCAAACTAAGACCTATGGGCACATGCTTGCTAGGGAACCCTGTCAATTTCCCCAAGCATGGTCAAGTGGGCTAATGTAAGATCCAAGTAGTTGTTAGAAATAAAAGGAATCAGATGCATATATTTAAAGGTTTCAATGATCAAAAGTGACACATACCATGATACCTGGACCAATTACCTCATGGAGCAAGAACCTCTTCTGATACAGGATCAAGCCAATGGTGATGGATGTTGCTGCTGTTGACAAGACAAAAGATGATGAATGAAGAAAAGGCGAGCCCTCCAGGGCCATGCTCGGGTCAATCCTGCTCTCGGTACTCCATGTCTAGGACCTGTGGGCCTCGAGACATGATCTCCTAGTTATCCCTAAAAAGTGGGGATAACAGTGACTACCCCAAGTTCTTATCCCTTAGCCAAGAGGAAATGCTGGGTGCTCAATAAGAAGAACAACAAGGTTTTCCCCTAGCTCCACAGGTCAAGTCCAAAGTGCTTGGGCGCTCAACAAGGAGGACACTTAGTGCTGTGAAATCGTCCCCAACTTCAACCCCTTCTAGCCTCCACAAGTCACCTTATTTAAATGGCCAAACAATAATGGAAAATGAGTGCCTAATTAAACTAACCACTCAATCCTTTGCCATTTCTTATTACCCAAGATCCACAAAGTGGCAAGGGGAGGGAATACGGGGCAAAGGCAGGGTAAATTTTGTTTACTTTGCAAAATAAAAGGAAACTTTAAGCACTAGCTAGCACGATTTTGCAGGATGGCATAGCCACTCACATGCAAGGTGTGGGCAAACAAAATTACTTAAAATAAATAACTTAACCACACTACTTTGGCACAAGGTGGAGGACAAAGCCTTCCGATTTTGTGGCAAAGGTGGACAAAATTAATTAAAGCAAAAACCAGATTTTTTTTTCTAATCCTAGCCGGCATGATTTTGCAAGGATGGCAGAGCCAAACACAA
This sequence comes from Picea engelmannii, assembly GCA_009831015.1. Lineage (NCBI taxonomy): Eukaryota > Viridiplantae > Streptophyta > Pinopsida > Pinales > Pinaceae > Picea > Picea engelmannii. The sequence goes on from ML777576.1 coordinate 1,362,864, forward strand.
TGCAAGGTGTGGACAAAAATTATTAAAATTATTTACAGATTTTAAACTTGGAAATAAATAGAAAGTGCAAGCCCAAGAGATTCTCTTGGGTTGCTTACAATAGCTTTAGAAAGTGAGAGAGAGAGGGGCTTTGCATGAAAGCTTAGTGATGTTCTCTTGAGCCTCTAGTTATCAATTTTGGGCAACTCCTCCTCTTTTATTAGTGAAAACTTGCATAAAACAACCAAGAAAACTTGCTGGAAAATGTTAAAAATCACCACAATATGTTAGTTTATGTTAGCATATGTACATAAATTTTTACACTAAAAATCTGAACTTGAAGATTGAATTTTTTAGCAAGATTTGAATGATAATATGAACAGAAAATAAGTAAATAGAAGGCTGAAATTAAAACAAAAAATTATATGGAACAAAATGAAGCCTTTGGAGTTCCTCCTCCAAGCTTTGGCAACCTGCAAATCTGTAAACCCTTGCTACATAATGAGGCAAGAAGGTGAGATCTTTTAAAAGGCCCACAAAATACTTTGCAAACGCTAATAAAAACAAATCACATAAACCTATAGCAATACTACTACAAATTTATCCCTAGCAAAATACTTTGCTTAGGGTTCTTCAAGTAAAACAATGTGAAGAAAAAATAAACAAAAATCTACAATGTTACCTCACCAAGAGAAAATACAATACAATAGAACCAAAAATACACCAAGAGAACACTAAAGAACACCAAGAGAACCTTCAAAACTTCACTTTATTGCTCAAAAGAGTGGGTGCAAAATTGCACCAAAATTACATGAGAAAAATGGGAGAGAATGAGAGAGAGTGGGGAGAGATTTTGGTATAATAGAGTTGCTGTGAAAAACTGATGTCAAAATGAGGAGAAGAGGCTTACTTTTAAAGGAGGGAAAGAGGAGAGACCCCTCTTGGATGAGTTACAAGTGTCACCCATCCAAGAGAGAGAGAACAAGTCAAGGAGGGTGCACTTTTAGGCATAGAAGAAAAACTCAGCATCGGCAAAAAATCGGCAAGGGTCCTGAAAACATCGCCTCAGAAAAAATCGGCGAAAAAATCGAAAAACCTCGGCAAATATTAAATAATACATAATTTATTCATTTTTTTTCAAAATTTTAAACATTTTCAATATATAAAGCAACAACATCATATAAGCACATAGGCACATAAATATGCTTGATGGCCTCCACAAACCTCTTCCCTTATTGCTCCACACAAAATGCAAAACAGAATGAGCCAAAAAAAACCGAATCTTGGCATGTCTTTATCATTTCTTGTGAGATCACCCGGCATCACTGCTGTAATTTTCATGGCAACTTACCAGTCAAATTAATCCTTTTTTTTTTCGATGGTATTTGTCGAAATATGTAGGTTTGTAACAGGGCTGCTGGATGGTGGTGTTCGACTTTTACTTGCTGGCATTCAATGCATCAACAATTGATCTTTATTAGCCAATAAGGAAAATTCAACACAATTGATCCAGCTCAATATTTACACCCCATGGCCCATTTGGCATGATTGGTTGTGGTGATATGGTAAAACAATTTGAGTTTAGATGGTTGTGCCATCTCCTTTGTACACCCCATTGCTTCTAGGACACTCTAATAGATGATGGAGTCTTTCAAATGAAGAAGCTAGCTAGTTGAATCGTTTTTTAACAATATGGTATTTTAGGCTCTTCTACAAGTGGATGGTGTTTGTATCACTGTTGATCTACCAGGGTTTTCCCTCCAAGGAAGAGTTGCTTCAATCACGTTTCACAGATGCTTCCTGCCCACATTTTGGAGAGGTTGGAAGTTAAAACTAGTTGTCGTATCTTGTGGAGTTGCAAGTATGCTCAAGAATGTTGGGACCTTGTTTGGGACACTTGGCATTATCTCCTCTACCACAAGATTTTTTGGAAATGCTGCATTATTAGGTGATGTTGATTACATTAACATAATTTTGTTTCCTAGGTATACCATAAATATATGGAAATCTTCTTGATTGCATATCATTAATTCCTTGTATTGGTCACATTTACTAATCATTAATATTTTCCTTCCGGACGAAATGGGCTTGTCCCTTTTCTTATGAATGCCTATGGCATCTTGTGACTACCGCAATGTGTGTCACAGGTTTACTTAGAAGTGCTTCTATTATTGTAAATCTGTTTTCATCTCTCTTTCTTTTCTTCTTCTTCTTTCTTTTAAATATTAACTTTCTACCCTTCTCAAGGGTATGACTGTCCTCACACATGGTGATGCCCCTGGATTTGAGGGGTATGACTGGAGACATCCCCATATTGTATTGGGTATGCAGGTTACATGTTTGGGCATATTCAAAAGGAGGACAATCCTGATTGGGTACCCCTGCCCCCCAGATACATGCACCTGTGCTACTCTGGTAATAGGAGACTGGAAAAAACTCTGTTGTCTATTCAGTTGCAAGGTTATTTCTTTCCTTATCTGTGTAATTCCCTGGCTTGATAATGGATTTTGTGGTCATGCTTGAGATTCTTCTGTCTGTTTCTTTCCCTCTTCTTGATAGTTGTGTATTAAACATTGCATTAGATACAAAATCAAGAACTGATAGAAAGTTAGAAACTAAGGGGCTATTCCTCTTTTTGCACATGTCTTCTCATATCAGCAATTATCTTTTGTTTAGGGCTTTCTTTCTGCTATTCTAACTTCTATGAATCTTATTTCTGTATATTAGTATTAGCAGAGGCTCAAGTAGTTTCTCTTATCATAAGTTTGGTTATTCACCTTTGCAGTATAGAGACCTTTCACCTTTGTGCAGTTTTTCTAGCCTGTAAATTATGCACAGTTCATTTTTCTAAAAATGGGAGTTGCAAACAGTTTAAATCTATGTAGTTTCTTTTATCATGTTGACTTCAACATTATTTTGTTAACAATGAATGTGGTCTGATATTGAACTCAAGATTGACAGTAAAATTTCTTCTTACTGACTTATTTCACTGTGATCATCAAAGTCCATAGGAGCCAACTTGGAGCATCTTTAATCATTGAGTTACACATGTGGCAAGTGTATACACAAGAAACTCAATATCTCTGCAACATAGCCGTAGAGATGCAAAGATGAGTACTCTTTTCATTGCTATTTTTGTATCCGTGCTATTTTCCCTCGCTTTTGGTAAAATTAAGAACAGGAAACGCGGGGTGCCTGTCAAATTTGGAGATACTGGTTTCACCATTCGCAACAGTAAATTTCCTACTCTGTTAGAAGTACCTTTTGAAGGAGCTTCAACTCTTGCAGCCCACTTTGAGCAGTCATGTAAAAAGCACGAACATTTTCCATTGTTTGGGACCAGAAAACTTGTTGGCAGACAAAAAGAAGCTGGTGAAGATGGAAAACCTTGTGAAAAGTTGCATCTGGGAAACTATGAATGGATAACCTATGGTTTAGCATTTAAGCGTGCATGCAACTTTGCATCAGGATTGATTGAACTAGGCCATAGAAGAGGACAGCGAGCTGCAATTTTTGCTGAAACTCGAGCAGAGTGGCTAATTGCTCTCCAGGTGAGTTTTTAATTATTCACCTTTCTTAATTTTCTTGTTCCACATCAGAGTTGCTTTAATTTTCAATGTATGAGAATATATGGAAATTTTTGTTGTTTCTAGAATACTACACTGAAAGAATATGTATATGCTAAGGGGTCTTGGATGAGAATCAGTTGTTACCTGAGTTGATGCATCCTGTGTTTAAGAGTCAAATTCAAATTGGGACCTCGATCACCTTGAAACAAATCTCTGGTTTCATCTTTAAGAAACAACCACGAGGATGGATATTTTTATATTTTTGAAGGATCGAGGAAAGAGCAGGGAGCATTCTCTTCTGATAGGTTGTTGAGCAAGAGTCTCTTTATAAGGCCTGAAAAAAAGAGAGGGAAATTCTGCCTTACTCATTGAAAAAAATGTAAACTATTGAAGTATGCTATTCAGTTGGTTACTTCCATTGACATTTCATAATTTAGAATATGATCTTGAACAGGGTTGCTTCCGATGCAATATCACAGTGGTTAGTCTCTATCCCTCGTTGGGAGGTGAAGCTCTTGCTCACTCATTAAATGAGGTTTGTATTATGATAGCCATTTCTTTCTTTCTTTCTGCCACTAGTAGTTATGGTTATGCTTAGTTCTTGGTTATGTTTAATGGTGTCAAAATCTTTTCCTTATAAGTTATAACTAAACAACCAAATTTTGCACATGTCAAAATATGATAATATCTCTTTAGGTCTAAAGCAGTTACGACTGGAGTGTTTTTATTTTCTTTTCTACAATAAATATTGCTGTGCAGGCATAATTATCACAAATGAATCATAGCCGAAGATCAGTCAATTATTTGTACAACAAATAGTTTATCTAGTTCTATTGCTATTTGCTGTTGCAAAAAGAATGCATCTTAATGTTTAGGACTGGAAGGTCGTTTTTGAGTTTTTTCAAGTTTGTTATTGATGCATGTAGAGAAACCTTTGAAATTTAAGGCAACACCTTTCATAGATAATCACACTTTCTAGTTTGCTAGAGTGTGATGGCGTATGAAATGGAAGTCCCAAAAGTTTCATTATCCAAGCATATTCATTCCTATTAACTAAATCAACTCATTGGCAATAGCTTTGCACATTATCACCTGTAAAGCATGGCTACAATATCATTTAATATCAACATTTCTAATGACATAAAAATACCGAAAAACACATAGGTGGAAGCTTTGGGTCTTTGCACACTATCACCTGTAAAGTGAGCTACAATATCATTTAATATCAACATTTCTAACAACATAAAAATACCTAAAAGGACATAAGTGAAAGCTTTGGGTCTAGGGAGCAATAATATGAAGTTTGAAGTAAAAGCATCCTTGTTGGCCTTGAGGAAACAATCCATTGAACATGATATAAGAGCCAAACATTCAGTGCAGCTCAATATAATTGTCCTTCCTTAGAAATACCAAATCTACCAGGTTTGGCCTTTGAACCTGAACAGGCAAGAGTGCATGGTTATAAGGTTTCATGTTGAAGCCTAACTGCACTTTAAAGACCATTCTATCTACCATAAATATCATTGAAACAAAGTTGATTGATAATTCTGTGGATTTGATTGAAATAATAATCATTTGATAACAAACAATGCTATGGATACAGTCCACCTATACAGGATACTCAGTAATCAACTGGGCAAGATGTATTCTTTCAACTTGATGATTACCACCAAAGACTCATTCAATGGATCTTGTTGATCCATTGGCATGAGCCTAATGGTTCATATGCCAGTTGTGCACAAACTGCAGAAGTAAGAAGGTGCACAGAGCGCTTATATATATAAAACATATATTTAATGAATGAATGATTGATTTCTGAATACAATACAATGAATTTTATAAATACATTTGAAGGGTTGAGTCTCATGACCCTTGGCAAAAGGTACCTGATTTTATTATATTAACATTAGTTATATATTATATTGTATATAGCTATGTTGCACGGGGACCAGTCCCCTCCAAAAAACCCCATGTACCCGCTATTCCCACGTTCTGGGGACTTGGGGACCCTTAGAAAACTTACCCAAATTGTTGGGGACTCCATCGGGGACTTGGGGACTTGTTGTCCGTTCCCAAGACGTTCCAGACAGATTTCAGGGACGTTCCGGACAGATTTCGGGGATGTTCTGAGCAGATTTCAGGGATTTTCTGGGCAGATTTCTGGGCTATTTCGGGTATATATCTTCAGTCTTGACAATCATGGAAATTGATGATTGGACAATATGATCATTTTTCCCATCCATTATTTTTATATTGCATTGAATCTAAATCTGTTGTAAAAGTTGCTGCTCAAAACATGGGTTTTGTATAGTGGGTTTCGATTTGTGTTTCTGGTGATTTAAATATTGTATTTTCAGCAACAACAAGCAAAGCTTTCATGTTAAAAAAATAGGAAATGCAACATTTCAAAGGGTTGATCCTTGTAGTTGCTGCTCTTGTTTTTCTCATTTTTCTGGTCATCTTAACTTTTACATATTGTACATGGGTTTCCAGGAGTCATTCAAGTCTAGTGCTTCCACCATCCCAACCTCAAGCATTGTAAAAACAATCAGATAGTAGTGACTTCGATTGGGTACTAAATGTTTGAATAAATTCCTATTCAATCACCTTATTAATTGGAAATATGAATCTAATCTCTTTACAGAACCAAAGTGTTTCATAGTGGTTTTCAACACAACCATAAAAATCTGCAAAACCTATTGAGTAGGGAATGCCTTTTATTTTTTAACTTAGTCATCATTAACAAGAAATATGAGGAAGAAAAACTGCTATAGAGACAGTTCTCACTTAAGTTTCCTAAAGCTAAACTGAATTTTGCTCTTGTATAGCAACCAATAGTGGAATGTTACTCTACCCTTTTTTAAATTGCTCAAGCTTTTTCAGAATTGGAAAGTGTAAGGGCTATGCATAATACTATATAGTATAGCTTGTTATGTTTACAAGCTTGAAGCAACTACAAATGTTTATGGTGAATTTTAAAATTTTAATATATATATATATATATATATATTTTCCGTCCCCAACCCACCGTCCTTTGAAAAATTGGGGGTGCACTCTAGCCGTCCAGGGGACACATCCCCCTATCCTAGTTGTTCCCCCATCCCAAAGACCAATGCAACATAGGTATATAGTATTTTATTTATATATTAGTCTTTTGTCTGTTATATACGCTTTAGGTATATTGCAAGTCCTTCCCCTTAAAATGCTTTGATATCAAAGCATGGGGAGAGAACATTGCTTCTATTTTTGATAAAGCACTGTTATGCGGCTTAAGTGATTTGGGTGACGGTAACAATGTTGTTGATGGATCTATGACTGCTTGTGCCTTTTTATCTCTTCAATGGATGCAATAAGGGATTTGTCAATTTCTTTAGTTGTGACATCTTGATCTTTCAATATGATTGGTTTAGTGAATGTTTTCTTATCAATTTGTTGCTCCAAACTTGATTTGTGCGATTTCTTTCTTTTAACTTTCTGACTTTAAGCGAAAAATTTCATTATCTTTTTTTTTTACAAAGTTCTATCAAATGTGCATTTGTCTTCTATCTTTCTTTGTCAATGTTGGCTTGTGTAGTTTGGCGGGTCCTTGCAGTTAGTTTCTTGCATTAATTTTTGGGGGCTTACCATAGTAGTTGCAATATCTATTCCATACAATATGTAATATCCCCAAGAGTAATTGGCTGTGATATTATGTTTATGGTGTGTTGCGGCTGTATGTTTTTACCAAATACTTTGCATACAATGTTTTTTGCTGATTGGTAACTTTTTACAAACAATTTGCATGTGTTACAACAATGGGGATTTTGTTAAACATATTACATGCATCCACAATATTCATGAAATAGAAGGGACAATGTAGGCACTTTTATTATGGATGGAAAAACCCAATAGCAATACAAAGTCTAGTGGCTGCTACGTAGTTGTGATAAATCAACTAAACACACAAGAAACAATCCAAAACCTAGAACAATGCCTTTGTCACTTCAACAACTGCTACCAATCTGCTCCATGTAGATTTTTAATGACTAAAATCAACAAACTGAAATTCTGTCAAACATTTAACAACCTAGAGATAACTGTCTTCATAAACTTCATAAATGCAAAAGCCCACATTCATAAATTTCCATAAGCAGAAATACACATTGCTAAGCAAAAATATGTAGCGGAAAAACACAGTGGACAACAACCCAATAACACTCAGAAATTTAGGCAAATGCCAGGGAAAACCCCAATATGGGGAAACCCAACGAGAGAGAGAGAGATCTTATTATACTTCAGGAAAGTACAAAACAACAACAAATCTACATTTCCAGCCAAGGAAAATGCCTCACAGCACCAAATCTGTCCCACAGAAATCTGCCTCTTTTTTCGTGCCAAAACCGTACTGTTGTACTGCCTCCTTTTACCTCGTTTTCCATGCCCACAGTCAGCTGTACGGACTGTTTCGTACGACCCAAAAACAACGAACATAAAACATAAATCTGCCTCGAAATTCGTGCCCGAAATGCCTCGATTTCCTTGCCAAATCCGTACGACTGTACATAATCGTACGGATTGTACGTATTTGTACAGTACGACCTCCCACAGCAGAAAAATATTTCGGCCCAAAACTCAGGAAAAAAAGTTTCTTGGGATTTGTGCCCTCCTTCCTTGGAAAGCGTGCCCTCTTTGCTGCCTACTTTCCTCTCTCAAGCATGCTCAAAAAATCTCTCTAACTCTCCTCCCGATGTGCTCTCAACATCCTCCCGATGTCTTCACAACATGTCTTGCACACTACCCAATGCATTCTTTTATAATCTGAAAATGACATTTTCCCCCCAAAAGTGTCTTTTCACCTTCCTCAACCCTAGATCCAAAGGCCAAGATTAGATCTTGCCTTTTTCAAGATCAAGGGTCATGATCCATTCCCTTCAAACTGTCTCATTTAAAATTAAAGTGAATTTCACTTTATTACATAAGTGCTTTATGAGAATAAAGTCACTTTAAAAATAGAAGGTACACTTTATTAAAAAAGTCACTTTAATAAAAGAACCACTTAAAACAACTTTATAAAACCTATAACAAAGTTAAGTGCCTGGTAGTGTAAATATTAAGGTAACATCCGCATACAAGACAAAACATGTGGAGTACCTCTCGAGCTAAAAAATCTAACACTCCCTCTTAGCGAGGGAGGTACTTCTGGTATCACCACCAGAATCTGTCTCCATCTCATCAGCGGCCATAACTGCTCCCTCTGTACCAGAAGTCTCTGCTCCCTCTGAACATGAAGCCACTACTCCCACTGCACTGGAAGCCTCTACTGCTACCTCCGCTGTACCACGAACTGAAGACATGCTCCTAGGAGACTGCACACTGTCCTGAGCATCCAACTGTGTCGACTCATGCCCACTGAGTCCCTTGAGAGTCTCGAAAGAAGACTGAGTGCCATGTATCAACTCTCTCTCCTGTGCTACCTGCCAACTCTCCGACACAGAATCTGAGTCCAGAAATCCACTGGACCCCAACACAGGTCTACCCAACAACCTGTACAAGCCCTCATACTTGACACCAAGCATTACTGCTGTGTCAGCAGTTGCTCCCATAGGATACAAAAACACATGTCCATTGTTGAAAACAACTCCAAATCCACTCTCACCCAAAGTTGACACTGAGAGCAAATTAACTGTCAACTCTGGAACATATAACACCTCGCCAACCTCCAGAAGACCTCCTGACTCTAGTTGGAATCTCATCCTTCCAACCCCCTTTATTGCATGTTGTGGGCCGGCTCCACAATTCACGCTACATTCTGAGTCTATCTCTGTAAGATCGAGGAAAATTGACCTCAACCCGGTCATGTGCCGAGAAGCACCACAGTCCACAAACCAAGATTCAATGTTCTCGAACACTAGGCATCCATTGCCCACGGAACCAACCATGAGAGAGAACTCCTTCTCAAATCTCTGAGTAAACTCTACAACTTCTGCTGAAGCTGACACCTCTAGTTCTGGTTTCTTTTTCTTCTTGTTCGGACATTGACTAGCATAGTGGCCAGTCTTGTGACATGCAAAGCATTTCACCTTGCTCATGTCTTGCTTATTGCCCTTTGCCATTAGAGCAACGTTCTTGTCGTTTGCACCGTCCAATGCCTTTTCTTGAGACCCCTCCCGGATCTCCTCCTGCGTAAAATCATCCCATAATCTGCTCCAGTCAAGGAGCTTCTCTCTCCCCACCACACACTTGACGAAAACCTCCCACTCCTTGGTGAAGCCTTTGAGGGCTATCCGCACCAACTCTGAGTCAGGAATGACTTCTCCAACACCTGCCAACTCATCCTTCACTTGTGCAACCCGGGTGAGGTAGGTGGCCACACTCTCTCCTTTGACCATCCTAGTTCCATGCAGCTTGTCTCGGAGAGCCATTATCCGGTTCTCGTTCTTAGCCTCATACAGGCCTTTCAGTGCAACCCACATTTCATTGGCTGTCTTCTTCTCAGCCAAATGTGGAATAAGGTGGTCTCTGACCCCGTCCAAGATGATTCTCTGAGTCTTGGCTTCCCTCACCTCATGAACATCAAGAGCTATGGGCTCTGAAGCAGGTATAGGCACAATGGTGTTCGCAAACGACCACAATTTGTTCTCCTTGAGAACACTACTGATTCTAACCTTCCATTGCAGGTAGTTGGAGATCCCCTCCAATCTATCTTCAAACCTGATGCTGGAAGTCATCTTTGCCCACCTGACAAAGAACTTTTTCTGCCTTCTTCAAGCAAATACAACAACAAATCACTTGCTGTCCCAAGTGCCAAAATGTTGCCCACTAAACTTCAGAGCACAAGCTCTGATACCATGTAGATTTTTAATGATTAAAATCAGCGAACTGGAATTCTGTCAAACACTTAGCAACCTAGAGATAACTGTCTTCATAAACTTCATAAATGCAAAAGCCCACATTCAAAAATTTCCATAAGTAGAAATACACATTGCTAAGCAAAAATATGCAGCGAAAAAACATAGTGGACAACAACCCAATAACACTTAGAAATTTAGGCAAATGCAAGGGAAAACCCCAATATGGGGAAACCCAACGAGAGAGAGAGAGATCTTATTATTATGCTTCAGGAAAGTACAAAACAACAACAAATCTACATTTCCAGCCAAGGAAAATACCTCACAGCACCAAATTTGTCCCACAAAAATCTGCCTCGTTTTCCGTGCCAAAATCGTATTGCTGTACGGCCTCCTTCTGCCTCGTTTTCCGTTCCCACAATCAATTGTACGGACTATTCCATATGGCCCAAAAACAACAAACATAAAACATAAATCTGCCTTGAAATTCGTGCCCAAAATGCCTCGATTTCTGTGCCAAATCTGTATGACTGTACAGATTGTACAGATTCGTACAGATTGTACGGACTGTACGTATCCATACAGTACGGCCTCCCACAACAAAAAAATATTTCGGCCCAAAACTCAGAAAAAAAAGTTTCTTGGGATTTGTGCCCTCCTTCCTTGGAAAACGTGCCCTCTTTGCTGCTCATTTTCCTCTCTCAAGCATGCTTAGAAAATCTCTCTAACTCTCCTCCCGATGTGCTCTCAACATCCTCCCGATGTCTTCACAACATGTCTTGCACACTACCCAATGCATTCTTTTATAATCTGAAAATGACATTTTCCCCCCAAAAGTGTCTTTTCACCTTCCTCAACCCTAGATCCAAAGGCCAAGATTAGATCTTTCCTTTTTCAAGATCAAGGGTCATGATCCATTCCCTCCAAAATGTCTCATTTAAAATTAAAGTGAATTTCACTTTATTACATAAGTGCTTTATGATAATAAAGTCACTTTAAAAATAGAAGGTACACTTTATTAAAAAAGTCACTTTAATAAAAGAATCACTTAAAACAACTTTATAAAACCTATTATAAAGTTAAGTGCCTGGTAGTGTAAATATTAAGGTAACATCTGCATACAAGACAAAACATGCGAAGTACCTCCCGAGCTAAAAAATCTAACACTCCACACTCCTCCAAACCCTTCACTGCCCTTTCCTATTGTTGTAATATTCCCCGGGCGCAGCTCCAAGAGCCCACGACCTCTCCCTGATCTTCTCGACCTGCAGAATACTTTCGCGACCTCCTCTATACCTTGCTGCTTAGCACAGAAAGGGATGGATTGTTCCTCTCCAAGCTCCCGTGGAACATTACCAAGGGCTCGAGACCTCTTCTCTTTCCCCTTGTGGCCTGTACTATACTCCGCGACCCTTCTTTGGCTCCTTGGATCTGTTGAAGAGGGGAATTAGCCCGAAAGGGACACCTACGACCTCTCTTTGTCATTCATCTCTGCAAGAAGAGAGATGGTCGAGCCTTCTAGAAGCTCCATGACCACCTCCAATGCTATGAACCTCCAATCGAGTCCACGATCTCCTCAAATTCTCGTGGTTTTGCAAACAAGGCAAATTGACCCTCTATAGAAACCCACAATTCTCTCCAAGCAGAATTGCTACTCCCAAACTGAAGATAAACCAAAGATGAAACTCCAATGGAAATCCCGGATGGATTTCCCCTTCTTTGTTTAGCTAGGGTGGATATTGCACCACTGAAACCAAACCCATAGTGGAAGGGTTTTTTCCAAACCCTAATGAAAACTTAGCTCAAAGAGCACTCCAAAACAAGAGATCAAATCAAGATGAGGAAGGTGAAGTGCTACCCTTCCTTTATACGTCTTTGAACCCCTTCTAGATCTTTCCTCTCTTTGACCAAATTCACAGATTCACATGAAGATTAAAATCACTTTATAACCCTTTTTAAACCCCCCTTTTATGCCAGAAAGTGATTAATTAGCTTCTGAGACATTCTTGGAAGTCGAAAGTCCCTTTCTCATCATCCCAACCTTTAGATCTTTTTGTCCCGGTTCCAACGAGCTATTACATGAAGGTATCCCCTTAGATAATATGATCCAAATAATACCTTATGTGTATTTAATTAAAGTATGCTCAATAATAACCCAAAATTGTGGAAATCGTCGGAATGCCACGGAACCAAGAGTGAACTATGCAAAAATGATCTCGATGATGGAAGATGGTGAATGGACTAGCCTGGGTCCCATATAACTCCACCAAATTGCCTGAACTCACTGTTATCCTCATTTTACTCCTTTGGTTAGGTTGACATAAATCTATAAGGTCACCTTTGACTGCAGAATAGGGGAATCCAAAAATGGGGACATTACAGTCCTCCCTTTCCAAAGATTGCTTGTCCTCAAGCAATGCCATCACAACCTAACACTCCATCGACTGAGCCAGGATGAAACCCATAATGATACCAGGTTCCCAAACCATCCTGGAGATGTGAAGCATCCTCCGCTCAATGCGGAATCCGACAAGGTACGGATATAAGAGGCCTCTTGAAAATTGCCACTAAGTAGAGAAACTCGGTACCGCCACAACTCGATCAACCCTTCAAAGAACTTCTCTATTAGGGAACCAATCTCGTGGAAGCAAAAACTAGCTCTCGCCTCTGTGTTAGCTACTACGCTATTTAATACTGAAATCTTGGGGTCCCGAGCTAATCTCAGAAAGGAACCACCATGTTGTCACTGTGCCACCTTGATCATAACCATTCGACTGTCGTGCCCAGTGTGCATCCTCCTCTCCTGGAACTCCAAGCTGAAATACCTGTAGGGGCTGAACCTACTACCGGGAATAGTAGCCTGCACAGACATCCATGTGAAGTCACGGTCTGCAAATCCACTGCCATGCTCGATATTGAATACTAGAAAAGGAAGTTTGTCCCAATCACTGGCAATGACTCCGAACTGCTCATAAACTCTAAACATTTCTCCACTGGATAGCTTTGTCACCCTTGCTGCCCCATACTCCAAAGACATCATCAGAAAGTGCGTGAACTCTGATGCCACATGTACATAAAACCCTCCAAGAGAGGAGGTTGTCCTACAAACGATGAAGTCAACTAGGGTCAAGAAACTCAACGTCCCTCCCAAAGGCATGGTATAAGCCTTAAAACATGGTGAAATAGTTCTCCAAGGAAGAACGTCCCTCAAGCAAGCCAACATCTAGCCTCAAAAAATGGGATGCCCACATGCGTGAAGTGAAAAAGACCCAAATAAGTGAACGACTCTTCTAAAAGTGCTCATAAGTCCAAGTGAGAGGTCTCCAAGGTAAGAATACACCCTCATAACATGCAAGTGACCTCCACAAATGATGGAATGACCCTCTCCAAGTCAAAATGAAGCCACACGTGCCCAAACAGCTAGTAGATGTGTCCTCCAAAAGGGTCGGTCCTCTTCTCTAGTGCAAAATAGCTCAAAAACTGATGAAGGAGGAGGGTGTTTAAGAATCTTCAACGTTGCATGTCAAGAGGAAACCTGTGCATGAAAAAATAGCCCACAAGTGCCTCAAATGATGTGACCAATGCCTCGAGATACATGTATTGCCTTGAGAACTATGAAACTTCCTCAGTAAATGTGAAATTGCATAAGCAACTGTAGAATCGTCTCCAAGAGTCCCAAGCCAAAGTGTGCCAAATACATAAGAGTGGGGTCCATGCTTAGGTACAAGATAAGTGTGCTTCTATAGGAGTGACAACCTTTACAACATGAGCAACACTTTTACATAGAAAAGAGTGAGCAAGACTAGAGGTTCCTCTAGATCATGTGTCCCAATAGATCCATCTCAAGACCCTTGCATACCTACCCAGGCCATAAATGACCAACATGGTGCCAACTTAATGCCACCAAGGGGTAGTCAGATTGGGCCATAAGAACAAGGACTATCTTGAAGATGGGTACTAGAAGGACGAGCCATGATTGACCACAAAGGGTTTGGAGATACCACCTAGCTCAAACACTTTACAAAGATCATCTAAGCGTGGCCCAATACATTACATGAATACAAAAATGGTCACACTTTTGGCTCATATGCCAATTTGTGATTAGAATCACAAGTGAAAAAATATCCTCTAGTTACCCCTACATGTCAGGGGGTAGCAGAGAGAATGTGGTCACCTAATAAGTGTGGAGCTACGTTTGAACCCCAAGTCTCACCAACTCAGAATTGAAACATCCTAAAGACCATCATTATTGAGTGAGCTCTCGTAGGAACCTCTCATTCCCAGGCTCTTCATACTGACATATTGGTGGTAGATCATCTTTCAAAGCCAACTTTGAGAGGCCATATACATGAAATTCCTCCTCTAGACTAACATATTTGGTATTTACGTACTAGTCTTAGAAGGTCCCCCCTATAGCCAAGTTTGATGGAGACCGAGATCATACATGGTTTCTCCATGTTGTGAATGAAACTATATTGTTCCAATTTATCTTACAAGAAGTGGCACTGGTCCCTTGTGAAAGTAGGTTTGTGGCAATGCCATGATCTCTAAAGACCATGCCATTCTCCAAACAAGAGAAAATGCATTCATGCCCAACAATGAAGAAAGTGGATTAGGGAAGCCCAAGTTTGGGTTAAATAAAGCTAGTGTAAGGTTTAGGGGCAATCAAAGGTTGTCTGACAGTGTTAAAGAGAACTTTGAGATATTAAGTTAGAAAAAGGAATAGTTTATTATGTAAAATGATTTATTCCACATGCAAATGACAAATGGGAAAAAAATGGAATTGAAAACTTTACCTAGGCATTTAAGCATAGGGTATGTCTGGAATGTTTAGTTGTCAATTGTCTACGGGAGAATGAATTGTTAGGCAAGTGTTGCATCCATACTACTCTTTGATCTCTTAGTCTTGAAATGATGTCATGTTATCACTTGAAACTGGAAGGGATTGAATGAACACATAGGAAAAGTGCCAATGTCACCACACACAATTCGTCTCACTTTGGGCTAGTGCATGCTAGCCACAGGGCAGGATGCCTTTTTTATTTGAAGTAAAAAAATATTCAACTGTACCCTGCAAAATACTTCAAATACTTCAAATATACTTGTAATCTTCAAAAACAGTTCATATTTCTGCAACTAAATACTTAGTACAGCAAGTACAATCCAGATTTACACTTAAGGATTTCAAATAAGCTTAAATATAATGTCAATCTGTACTAATTCACTTCAGATCTGCAATAAAAAGTTGCAGATCTGCGAGTATAGAACTAAAAACTCAGAGAATTAACTCCTTACTTTTACTTGTTTTTGACCATTACTTTAATCCAATGGGTTTGGAGGCAAACAAGAAGAGAATGGATTGCCGATATACTTGAGGCCAATCAATTCAGAAAGCTCCACATCAATCAAATTCATTCATAAACAGGAATTGGCTGCCAAAAGAATGTTGTTTTTACCCCAGAGTTGTCAATACAAAGTCTTAAGATATCAGCTTCACTCCATAAGCAACTCAAGGGTATGGACCATCGCTTCTCAAGTGTTTTACCCACATCATGCTCGGGGACATAATCACAAGAACATGAAAATGATTATTTTCTCCAAGTTTGAATCAATCAAAATTGTAAAAGCTAATGCGATAAAAAAAGAACATGGACAAAGGGAAGTCAAAGTCAAACTAAAAGAATGTAGTTGGCATTTATTTTGGACAGTCATATTTTAATTTACTCACTCAACTTCCCAGCCTAGATTGGGCAATCGGAATCCCAGCTGCTGGTCCCAGGTTTACCCAGGGAGATCCTCCCAGTCCTGGACACTCTCCAGAGGACATTTTCAAGCTTTACATTAGACTGTTCCCAGCTGCTCATCCCATGTTTACCCAGCTAGGTTCTCTCAGTCTAGGACACTCCCCAGAGGACATTTTCAGGCTCTGCATTGGTGCATTCTCAGTTACTGTTGAGGAAAGGGATAGCTCCTCATCAACCACCTCTACTTCTACTGCTACCGCTATTGCTGAGTAGTGTCTTTCTCTTTTTTAGAGTTTACCTTCTTACATCACAGATCTTATTTCCACTAGTATTGCTTTTCTTTTGGCTAGGAGTTGCATTGGAATTTGGCACTCCCACATTATTATTACGACTTGCATTTTCTAGTCCCATTGACCTATTTTTGGTTGGACATTAGTAAAATGATCTTATTTTATCTATAAAATCATCAATGCATCACTGTTCCCACTGTTACTATATATTTTATCTATAAATTCATCAGTGCATCACTGTTCCTGCTGTTACTGTAATTTAACTTGTTTTATATATAAAATCATCGGTGCGTCACTGTTCCCACTGTTATTGTATTTCTTGCTATTGACATCATTATTTTCCTTGGTTCGTTGTCACGTATAAACTGGCATTCTAACTATTTGAGTCTTGTGTTAAGCCAGACAGAAGTGTCAACAGTCATATGCGACCCCAAGCAGCTGCAAAAACTTATTGATATAAGTGGACAATTGGAGACTGTAAAGCGTGTTGTTTACATGGAAGACACAGGATTTATAAACGATCCTCTTTTATCAAGAACTAATAGTGGATTCACATATTTACCCTTCTCTGAAGTTGAGAGGCATGGGCGGCAGAATCGTGCTGAACCAAATTTACCTGTACCAGCTGACATTGCAGTTATTATGTATACAAGTGGCAGCACAGGATTGCCTAAGGTTGGGAAGTACAGGTTCTGACCTCATAGTTTTAATATGTATTGTTTCTGTTCCGAAGATTTATTTCTTTCGTACATTTTGTCAGCTGCCTTTCTCTCCTTTTTGTCAGAAATTGTTTGTTTACACAGTAATCTAACGAGTTCAATTGAATTAAGGAATTAAGCCATGTAATAGGTGGTCTCAGATTTGTAAATGCTTCTCACTGTAAACTATGTATTTTTATCATGTTTTCTACTCATCTGATTTTATTTATAGTATGTCTGAACTTTTCACTCTACATGGCTAGTACGTACTTTTGATTTGAAGAGAAAAAAATGAGAAGAGAGATTCATGTTGTTTTACTATTCTATTCCATGCAGGGGGTCATGATGACTCATGGAAATGTTGTAGCAACAGTTGCTGCAGTAACAACAATTTTACCAGATCTTACTGATCAAGATAAATATTTGGCATATTTACCATTAGCACATATCCTTGAATTAGCAGCCGAAGTATGAAAATCCAGTATTCTAAATTTCCAGACTGTATCACTTATATATTAAACCATATTTTTGAGAGTGGGAGTTGCACTTAGTCAAACCAGTGAATAAAAGTACATATTTTCACCCATGTCATTGTTAAATATTGGCTTGCAGTGTACAATGATTTCTGCAGGTTGTGCAATTGGTTATGGTTCACCTTCAACGATACTTGATAAATCAAACATGATCAAAAGAGGAACTAAAGGGGATGCTACAATGCTCGGACCTACGCTTATGGCTGCAGTGCCAGCGATATTAGATCGTCTTCGAGATGGTGTAAGGGAAAAGGTTGGTGTGCCTTAATGTTTTTTCCATAGGGCGAGGTCTTAATTTTCCTTCTTTTTTGATAATTCCTTTGAATTGTTTAAGAACATTTTGTAAGTTTTCCTAAACACAATTACAGGTCCAATCAAAGAGCCACATATCAAGGAAACTCTTTGAAATTTCATATAGGCGTAGATTGGCAGCTATTGAAGGAAGCTGGCATGGTGCATGGGGTCTAGAGAAGCTTCTATGGGATGAAGTGGTATTTAGAAAGATACGTGCAATTCTTGGAGGTCATGTTCGTGGTTTACTTTCTGGTGGAGCTCCTCTATCGGAAGAAACTCAGCGGTTCGTGAACATATGCCTTGGGTATAATTTCACGTCCCTTATTCCTTTTATAGTACAACTGAAGGTTCTGCCTTGAGAGAAAGACAAACAAATTTGGTTCAGCTTCCCTTTTGTCTTGAATAAGTCAAATAAGAGAAAAGATAGACAATTTAAAGGCAGTTACCGTAAATAGGGAGATATAATGGTAATAAAAGTGTTGCTAGGTGCATTGATAATACTAGACTCACAATGACAAATTGGATTACACTACAATTAGGCAATTGCTATGTTTTCCTTCATTGCACCTAAGTGCACTCTAGAGTCTGGTATGGATGAGATATGTAAAGGAAATGCTGTAATGCTAATAGACTAAAATGAAAGAAAAGTTGATATCTGTTGTGTAAAAATTAAATATTAAGAAAACAGATTCATCTTAACCCAGATCTTTTAAGCATTGAGAGGTTTGCGCATTGCTTTCTTGTTGATCCCTCTCGGTGCTTAATAAATCCAGGGTCAAGATGGATCTTTTATTTTTCCATGGACAGCTTCCTTGGGGAAACTCTCCAAGGGATTCCACACATTCTGTGAATAGCACCAGGGGTAAATGTCGCTGGTGGACAACATGTACACCTAACCTAGAGGGACCTAGGTGGATTCGACCTCGTGACCTCTTGGCTATTATGGCTTCGACATGGAAAGTCAAACCACTTAAGCTAACCCTTGGGGCTCCGGTTAAGATAGATCTATGCTGGTTTTTTTCAGGTTCACAATAAAGGACATCACTATTATAAAGCTTTGTGGATTTAGGGGTTCACTGTTCAAATACTCTTATTACCCCAAACATTTTCCTGCATTGGTCTTCCTATAAACTTCAGAAGTAATCAAAGGGAAGGATATTCTACAGATTAGATGTATTGTGCATTCATAAGAGTAATTCCATCTTAAATTCCTTGATGTGCTAGTTCTTCCTGCAGTAAGAACTCATAAACTGTTGCTGATCTTTCATGTTGAAATCTCAGTTATCAACCAAGTTCAAAATTAAGGTATTTGGCTACCTTAAAAACCTCTAATCTTCAAATGGAAATAAATGGTATCTGCATTATCGTTTAGAATTGCTGTAGATGACTGCCAAAATTGGATTTTGAGCAATATGTGGACTTCCCGAGAGAAAAAAGCTATCTTTATGACAGTAAAGAAGGAAAAGAACCAAGCTTTCAAGAAAAGGGTGGCTGAAGCCTGATAGTATAGGACCAAAGGTGGGAAAGGAGGCTGAAAAGTACATTTTAGCAAGTTAAAAAGGGATGTGATTAAGGTAGGTATTGCCACTTCAGGGTCTGTGCAGTTTAAGTCTCAATTGCTGGATTGCCTTTTTCACATGAGGTATCATCTAATTGTCAAGTTAACTAATCCATTGCAATGTATTTCAATTACTTATAATGGACCTGTTATCCACAACTCCTAGGGATAACTAAGGAGATGATGTCTCGAGGCCTTCAAGTTGCAGACATTGAGTACTGAGAAACAACATGACCAACAGTGTCCACTTGCATAGACAAAGACCCGTCTCGCCACCACAGTGACAGGTTCATCACGACGGTATCCACCACATCAGTTGGCTTTCGGAAGATATTGGGTCTTGCTCCATGAGGTACAAGTTAGGTATTATGGTGAGTGCCATTTCAATATTTGAGGCATTTGAGTTTGTTGCATTTTAAATTGCTTTTGATTATGTAACGTTTGCTTGGACATTATGCTCTTTGCCCTCTTTCACTTTGGTGGGTCTCCCTTGGGGATAGGTTTGCTACTGGGAGGTCCTCTTGACGAGTCATCGTGCCATTCCCGACCATACTTGTCACTTTCCACACTTCATCCCCTCATCTCCTTACCTTTTGGGATTTTCGGGTGTATTGACCCAAGAAGGGGTTGTCCCTCATTTCATGGGAAGAAGGCGATGAAGGCCCAGAGGCTTGTAGCTGGAAAAAGATAAAAGCCAATCATGAACCTTCTAGATGCTCGCTTAGGGATCCTAAGAACAATGAAATATCTCTCGTAAGAAACTGATGGGACCTGTGAAAAATAACTAATACAAATGCCAACTAAGGTGGAGCATGTGTGTGCACTGTTTTTCATGCTTAGGTAGAATCTCCACACATGTTTTCAACTTGGGGAAGCATGATGTGACCAGGGAAGAGTCAAAGCGAGCATTGTTTTTCATGCTTAGGTAGAAGTCCCACCTTGGCTTCAACCTTGAAACATCTTAAAAGAACAAAAGACAATAAATGGGCTTGGAAAAAGGTTGCATTGAAAACGAAGGTGCAACACACCCTCTACAAAGGCACTCATAAATGAGACACTGCGATCCCTTGTATGTCATGAAACCTATGCCCAAAAGTTTTTCCCCCATCCATGTCACTTTATCCACATGACTTAGAGAGAGGTCCACTCGGGAAACACTCCTAAACTTGAGGTACGATTCACCCAATAGGTCGCTTTGTCAACCCTCCCATACCTAAATAGGGCAAATTGCATAGGGTCTTTGAGCACTTGCTTATTTTGATGAGGTGGTTTGGATGTACATGCTTAGATGTCTCTTCTATTGATTTTATTTACTCATCATGATGCATTTGACTTGAGATCCTTGGAGGGCGTATTCATTGTCTTTGTAGGACCTAGTTGGTGGACATATTTGGAAGAACAAGCCTAGCTTGGGCTTGAAGTCCACAGGTTGGATATCGGGGTCCACACACCGGGTGATGATGACATGCCTTTGGAGACTTGAGAGACACCTTGGAGGATCTCACCTAGCCCCTACAAGCCAAACGACATGGCTTTGGAGGCCAAAACATCAACTTTGAGGGCTTGACGTTTTGAAGGAGGGAGCCCTTGGATCATGGATGAGAGGCTTGGCTTGAAGACACTTGGCCTTTGGAGGCCTAGCACACTCATCTCCAACTCAATGACTTGACCTAAAGTGCCAAAACGTTGCCCTAAGAGGGTGACATCATGTTTCTAGGGTTTATCTTATGTGCAAATTATGAATTAAAAAATGTTATTTTGTAAAAGGGGCAAAGTAAAGGAAAGTTTTCCTCGTTACTTTGTAGTTTATCCTTGTATGTGGACAAATTATGTTTAGGAGGTTGATATAAATAGAGATCAACCTCATTTCATTTTTATTATAGCTCTCTCACTTGAGAGAAGACACTCTTGGCTGAAATTTGCACCCTACTTGGGCATTTTTACATATCTCTCTTGTCACTTGCTCTTGTAATGGTTTTTCTTTGGCTATTAGATGGATGGATGATGCACTATCTCTAGTGGAGGTCTATTTCTTGCTCTATGGTAGATTTTCTTGGTTAAAAAGAGGTTTATCTTGTTAATGCTTGGACTAGGTAAGGAATCTTTGTTGCTATTGCTTCTTTTCTTGGTTTCAAGGTTAATTTGCTTAAACTTTTGGGGAGTATAAGTGCATACAACCCCACTCAGTCCATTATATTTGTCTTGAAATACTTTGTTGCACAAGGATTTCCTAGGAGGAGTAAAAGGGTTTACACCCTCCTAGGGTTTTTCCTAGCTAGCTTAGCTTGCCATGTGGAGTAAAAGGGCTTACACCCCCAAGGAAGTAGCTCAACTAGCTCTTTAATTTTTGAGACTCCACAACCCAATAGTTAAAGGCACTAATCTTCTTGCATTGGAGAAACAAAATCATTGCTTTGGGATACGTGAAAACATGAGATATTGTAATTTTCTAAGTTCAAAACTTTTCCTTATGCTTTAAGCTTGTTTGAGCCACTAGGGCGTTTTGATTGGTCAAGGATATCTTGATGCTGTTACAAACTTATGCTACAGCCAATAGGGCTGCTGCAAACTCTCTTTTTCAAGATTAATTTCTCACTCTTTTACCACTGAAAATAGTTGGCAAGTTGCTATTGTTTATCTACTTGATATTGGCTATTGTTGGGCAAGTTGTTGGCTAGTTTTTGGGGTAAAATTTGCTGTTGTACCAAATCTTTGCTACAGCCATTTGGATGCTTTGACAAATCTCTAAAAAAATCTTTTTGCAGCCCTGATTCTCCATCAAAACTTGTGCTAAAGTATTGAAAAGTTATCTGTTGATAATTACTTGATAGTTTCGATGGTTATTTCTACAGTAAATGATTGATTCCATTGCTGATATATATATATATATATATATATATATATATATATATACTTGTTTACTGCTGTAATTTAGGACAACAAGCTTCACTTGCTTGTCCCTTTGACATTTAGGCTTGTATCTTGGTTATTTGTCTTGTCTCGGGCAGGTGTAACACTCTGGTGCAGGTACCTAAGGCTTTGGAAACCATACTCCATCCTTGAGACTCGTTATCAAACCTTTTATCACTTAGCAACTTGACCTATAGGGGCATCCATTCATAAGTATCACTTTCCATCCCATTTCCCCCTAGGGTCACCTGAGATTCCCCCCTTGAGGTGATCACTTCACCTCTAAAGTGACGAGAGTACCTATATGAGGTGACAGTGGGTAGGTATTCTCCTAGGTGTCGCCATCTTGTGGTTTGGGTCGGCCATTCCCCAACCTACAACCTGTGCGATAACAAGACCCAAACAAAAATTTCTATTTTCCTAAATAGATATCTAACTTGCCATTATATTTCAAGACTAGGGACCTTGTTTTACTAAATTCTTATTATGTTGGTGCTTTGCTTCAATTTGGGGGTTTCCATCCCTCATTATACCGTTAAACTTTTCATCTATTTGTGACAAAGCAATAAGCCTTCTTAAAGATGTGCTTCTTCCAAAGATGGTTGGAAACAACTACTATTAAACCTGGAATTAAAAACTCAATTGGAACTTCTTCTTAACTACACATTGACTAGAAAGAGGTTCCATCATTAGTTACTTATATTAAGTTCTATAGGCCAACAAGGCTGCTAAAAATCATTCCTCCTAGTCTTTATTTTCATTGCTGCAAGTTTTGTGAATCACTATAAGCATCCCTTTTTTGGCAAAAAGATGACTTTTATATTAGAAAATTACGGAGAAATGCATCAAATACTATACAAGGCTTTGCTTCGTCATTCAACCTTATGCTACAAGAGCCAACATATTCAACTGAACATCATAATTAGTGATCCGGATTATTTTGAGAACGGAATGAAGGCAAAGATATAACAATGAAATATACAGAGATATTGCAATAAACACAAAGATACAGTAATGTACATTTTTTTATTAATGAGAGAATGTACAGAAACTGCAAAATTACAGAGTGAACGACTCGCTAGAATGGTGGCAGCTTATCTCTGAGAAGAGATGTGATGGCTATGCTCATTAGCAAGAAGATGATGATGATTACAATGAGGCTCTAAAGGCCTTTTTAACATAAATAAAATCCAAAACCCTAACCCTGGAAGATGAAACGCCAAAAGGTTTGCAGGCCCCGATGGGGGTAGTTGGTACGTCAACTTCCCAAGGGCGTAACTTTTGCATACGATCTCTGTTTGGGGCACACGATAGCTCGTTTGAAAGGTCTATTCGAGGACTGCACATTTTGTTGTCACACTTTGGCTAAAGCCTACAGTGTAATTGTGGTGGGCCCAAAAAATGTTGTTTAGGGTCTCAAAATGCCCCTAGAAATTTAGGACCTGAAAAGCTGTGGAAAAACTACCAAGGTGGAAACCCCTGTTTTGGGCCAGTGGAATAGGTGGGTGGCCACTGATTCCCGCCTGGATCAATCCTCCCCCCTTAGGAAGCAATGGTCTCCATTGTGTGAAGTTCCTGGGGAAGCTTTTGTTGAATCTGAACCTTGGTGAGCTGCTTGCCTTGCTGAAGAAGCCATCCTACTTAGCTTGTTGAAGGCTATTAAGAACCTGTTGTTGGAGGGGTTGGATCTGTTTAACCAATTTGGTTGCATGATTTGCTGGAGTGTTGGAGGACTCTATCGGTGAAGATGAAACATGAAGAACATGAAGGGATTTATCATAACTTGGTTTGACCAGGTAGTGTGGAGACACCCCCATAGGTGCAGTAGGAATATCTTGGTGCTCTTCTACAATCTTGTTGATCTGCTTCTGCTGGATAGAAGGGTCTTGGGCCGAGGCTGCAGTGGTTGCAATGTCCTTCTCTTCTGACCAGGTTGTGAAGAGGCTAAACTTTGCGGTATGAGAGATTACTTTGCGTCACTGTTTTGTCGGTTCAATAGTCAGAACTACCTCTAGTATCCTGTAGGGATGACCCCCCAGAGTAACAATGATGCTACGGGGTCGAGACTCAAACATCGTGATGCCTCCACATATATGGCCGGCCTAACAGAACATCACAAACTTTCAGTGGGGCAACATCACACAACACCTCATCCTTGAAGGGCTTGATGCCGTATGACAGGCAGCATTGCTGGCTGACACAAAGATCTCATCCCTGGCGGAGCCATTCGATGTTGTATGGCTGCATGTGTGGTGTTGTCAGCAAATCCAACTGCTTGACGACCTTTGCTGAGATGAGTTTCTTCTGGCTTCCGCTATCAACAATAAAATGCAAATGGGTTCCCTTTACCCGCATCTGTGAATGGAAAAGGCACTCCCCTTCCTCAGGATCCTTTGGTTCTTCTGGTTGGATTGTTGCGATCGCGATAGTAGTAGTGGGTTCTGCATCAATTATTTGTCTCCTTTTATTATTGTCTGAATTGGAGTTTGAGTCGAGGCTCGACTTTGTTTCTCTGAGCTCGACCACCAATGACTGTTTCGAGCGACATTAATCGGTGTTGTGCCAAGGGCTTTTGTGGAAGTTGCACCACTTCCCAGTGTCCTTCGTCTTTCTGTTGCCCTTCTTTTCTTGTGGCTTGGACGGGTTGTCTTGAGGTTATCTGTTTTGTGAGTTAGGGCTTCCTTTACCATACTTTGGTTGTTGCGGATTTGCAGACCCAAATTCCTGCTTGTTCTGTTGCTTAAATTTTTGCTCGATTTTGATAGCATATCTATAAGTGGCTCTCAATGATGACATGTCCAGAAACTCCATTTCGGTTTGGATGTACCTGTGTAGAGCCCCGCGGTATTTCAAAACCAGATGCCGCTCAAATTCTTTGATACCCAGCTTGGTGCGCTAGGTATGGAAGGTATTTGTGAACTCTGACATTGTTTGGTCCCGCTTTTGATGCAATGTGGTCCATCTCATGTACTGGTCATCATAGTTCCCGCAGGGTAATATTGCTCCTTGACCGTATCCATAAAAAAATCCCAAGTGGGCTCGACCCCAAATATTCCAGACTCCTCTGCAGAATTTTGCTCCTAGTAATTTTGGCACCAATGTTTGACATGGGGAAGAGCCTTAAGGAGTGCAAATGTGATATTTTCTTTGTCGGAAAAATTGTGAACAGAGAAATAACCTTCTATCAAATTTAACCATTTTTCCAAAGCATCCGCATCGATTTGACCTTCAAATACAGGAATATCAAAATTAACTTGTATCTTGAATGGGGTGGCGTCTCCAAAGCAACTGCATGATGAAGACGTGCTTGTTATTGTCGGCAATCGTTGAAGGATTTGGGAAAAATTCTCTAACATATCGTTCCTCTATTGCGTGAGGGCTTCCGCGAGCAATAGCTTGATGGGATCTTCTACTCCCTCCTTCCTCTTCTCTTTCGCCATGGGAGGTCGCTTGGGCTGGCGAGAGCGGTTGTACTCAAGAGAAACTAGCTCGAGACACAACTCTCTATACCCTGACCTCGTCGGGGACATGCACAAGAAACAAAAAGGAGTAGCCTGCTCTGATACCACTGATCCGGATTATTTTGAGAACGAAATGAAGGCAAAGATATAACAATGAAATATATAGAAATATTTCGATAAACACAGAGATACATTAATGCACAATTTTTATTAATGAGAGAATGTACAAAAACTGTAAAATTACAGAGTGAATGACTTGCTAGAATGGTGACAACTTATCAATGAGGAGAGATGTGATGGCTACGTTCATTCGCAAGAAGCCGATGATGATTACAATGAGGTTCTAGAGGCCTTTTTAACATAAAGAAAATAAAAAACCCTAACCTTGGAAGATGAAGCGCCAAAAGGTTTGCGGGCCCCGATGGGGGTAGTTGGTACATCAACTTCCCAAGGGCGTAACTTTTGCATACAATCTTTGTTTGGGGCGCACGATAGTTCATTTGAAAGGTCTATCCGAGGACTACACATTTTGTTGTCACACGGTGGCTAAAGCCTATGGTATGACTGTGGCAGGCCCAAAAAACGCTATTTAGGGCCTCAAAACGGCCCCAAAAGTTAAGGACCTGAAAAGCTGTAGAAAAATTGCCAAGGTGGAAACCCCTGTTTTGAGCCAGTGGAATAGGTGGGTGGCCATCGATTTCCGTCTGGATCAATTAGAATCTGCAATGTACTTTTTTCATGTGTTAGTGAAACACCTTTTGTTTAGATGAGGGATCATGTAAATCCGTATTGTGGGTGTTATCACAGGATTTGTACTTGTGCAAAGCCCCGCACAAGATGCCAATTTTGTGTAACAATTAGAAGTAATTGTCATTGTCACCTAGACAAATACTTCCCTCATTTTAGTGGTGGATGGAGGTCCAACACAAGGGAGGCTTCTCTTGTGACCTCAAGGGATCCTTTAACAAGATTAGCCAAGCCTATGTCGCCCTATCTTGGTCACATGAGGTGATAGGCTAGGTTCAAGGGATACCTGTAACGAGACAAGACCATTGATTGATTGATTGAAGATATGAGAGACATTTCATCAATTACCAAGTCTATATATGCAAATAATGATCACATACACTAGCTATCAACTAAAGAGGGCTGCTGCAATCTAGTTAGCAATAAATAACAAAGTTATTCCAGCAATGAATGTTTTATAACATAAGCAAGAAATCAGCCCTCAAAAATAGTAAATTAAATCTTAGAACGTAGCCCTTGTTGAGTAGAACAAGGCCAAATAGCTTGACAATGATTCCAAGCAACTTTGACCACATTATTAAGTACGTTATCAGCAATTAGTCAAGCCCTAATGGCTGTAGCAATCCTTTTATAATAACAACAATAGGATTAGAATTAGTGTGTGAATGAGGTTAGGTTTCTAATCATTAAGTTGCTTTAAGAGATGGAAAAATAGTTTAGAGTTTGAGAACACTTGTAAGCAATAGGACTAGTGTCGTTTTCCTTTCTTTGGGCAAATGGAGTCAAGGTGAACACAAAGAAGCTTGCTAAAGGCAAGAGAAGGGCTTGAAGATCAAAACTTGGAGCTATACCATCATAGAACCAAGCCCAAACTTCTTGAAAACAAACCCTAGGGGTTATACTATCATAAACCCTAGGTTCCCTTTTCTTCTCTAGCATCCAACAACAAGATCTAAATTGAACTAGGTCAAACCCTAGGGGGATAGACAATATTAATCCCTAGGAATTGAACTAGCAAAGACAAAACCCTAGGGGGATAGACAAAAAGACAAAACCCTAGGGGGATAGACAATCTTAATCCCTAGGAATTGAACTAGCAAAGACAAAACCCTAGGGGGATAAATGAATCTTAACCCCTAGAATAAGTCTTAAATGCTTCAACAAATTAAGATAAATTAAAGTAGGGAGGGAGATAAACAATCTTAATTCCTCCTAGGGTTTCTAACAAGATTGAACCTAGCATATAAGGTAACACGCAACAATTAACCATCTAATAGAGCATCCATCATAATACACCATGAACAAGCATTAAAACTTGAAGAAGAACACTTACTAGATCAAGTGCTATACATGAGGAAACCCTAGTTCAACATTCATCCATCAAAACAAGAGAAAAACATCCAACAAAGATCCTCCTTCAAAAGTGCGCACAAGTACTCCAAGTGAAAATAAGAGAGAACAATACAAATAGTGGTGATCTCACAAGTGAGTGAGTTGTGTTAGATCCAAATGAGCGATAGCCTCATTTATATGAGGTAACCCTAGCACAGATGCCACATAATGATGTAAAACAACAATAATCCATGATACAAGTGGGGCTGACCCCTCAAATAGCCTATAACAATGAAAAATCATGCTAAAACACCTCAATAAGGTCACACGTGTGGTGACGTCAAGCTCCCAAAGGGTGAAGAGAGCCTCCCAAGGCCACGTGTCATCATCAATTGGTGCAAGCAAGGTGGAAGATGCATCTCCTCATCAATGGTCATGTCATATCATCAAACCCTAGCACATGATGTCATCATGAGTAGCATCTAAGCATAATCAAGCGCAACGTCCCCCATCGAACACTGAATAAGGTGTGGGGTGCAAAGTCCAAGGTGTGGGTTTCCTACCCATCTGCTTGGCATCATGACCATATCTATCAAATGAGAGCTCATCTGTCCATTGTCCATGGTCCAAGAGGTGTGAGAGGATGTACCTGAAGAGGGTCAATCACCAGGTGACCCAACGCTCTGCATCACGCGTGCTATAACTTGTATAAAGCGCACAACCTCCTGTGTGAAAGTATAAGACATCCTGCAAAAACCATGTCAGGTGCACCTAAGTCAGTCAAAACCATAGAATCAAGTAAAACCAACAATCACAAGGGGCAATAGTTGTTAGAATCATACAAAGTAAGCCATCTATTAATACAAAATCCAAACTGAACAACTCTCATTAGGTATCCCCTTCAAACTTCACACAAGCCCAAGACTTTATGCAATTTGGCAAGTTTAGGTATGGGAGAGACATCAAAAGAACCTATTAGGTGTGCCAGTACCCAAGTAGAGAGATATTTCCTGGAAGAACCTATCGGAGATATGTGATGAATGTGATGTGGTCATGGGGTCATTAACATGCAAGACAATGTATGGACTCACCTCCATGAGTACCTTTGTAGAGAGTGCACTTAGCGATTGAGTTACCCTTTCCTCAATGCTTTTTTCATTTCAAACCCCTCATTTGCCTTTTTTCTTTATTTTTTATTTGATTTGTGAGTCTTCTTAAAAAGGTTTCAATCATAGCACTTTCGTTGCTTTCAATCGAGATATATTCAAGTCCTTTTTGATAGATCAATGCGTTTATTCACATTAGGATTAGGGGTGGTCTCCATTAATGAGGGGGTAGAGCTCAATTATGGACTATGGATTTTAATTGTCCTCATTATCCCATTTCTTTCTTTTTATCAACCAGCTACGATCTACCTCTAGGCCTTTAGGCCCTTCTTCTCTTAAGAGAATGAAGTATATGCCTTTTTGGTGTACATGTAACCACATTACCCAAAAGGTGGGAGAATGGAAGGATCAAGGATAGAAAAGTGGTAAGTATGATCGAGGATGGTACGCCACCTCTTTCAAGGAACCTCCAGTAGTACCCCTTTTCCCCAGGAGTGACAACATGGGACCGGGATGCCTAGGATGGCCACCAAGGTGAAACAAGGCAAAAAACATAACTTTTGGGTTCATGATCCATTATCCAACTTCAACTTATGATAGTTATTCAAATGCCCAATGTATTAAATATGATACTTTATATGAAACAAGGACTAATGTACCTTAGAATATGTTGGAACACCATCTCCTCATGAGCTTTGCTGATTGAGTGTGATGAGCCATGTTGGTGAGGAAGAGGCATCTGAGGGGCTACTAGGATGCTTTCTGTGGACACGCTGATCATCATCATTGTCGGGATCACTGTCTTCATTGTGGGGCATGAGACATGATCTCCTCTAGTTACCCCTAGGTATGAGGGGGTAATAGTGTGCAATGGGAACAACAACCATATAAATGAGATCCTTCTTATGCTTTAACACAACACATTATTGGGTGGGGCACACCCGTCAATGCTCGAATCTAGGTCATCATGATGGTAAGTGCTTCCACTGACCACTATACCATAACCTAACAAACTCAAATAACCAATGTACTTTTTGAGGACAATGCCTTTAATAGCTACTTGAATTTCAAATTCATCCATTAACCTATGAAATGCCAAGCTTCCATATGAACTCTTGCTACCTTCAAATGTATGTTTACAACTTGGAAATGTGTCATCTTTGCAATGCACTGATCTTGATGAGTCCTACTTCAAATCCCATCCTACATGGCTTCCTAACAAACTTCCTAATGTTGATTTTTTGTAGCTTTGGGAGGTATTCCCACTAGAGGCCAAGGTGCTAGGCATGTGGGAATTTTCGTTGGCACCAGTTTTGACTTTCATTTCAGTGAAATCGACCTAGAAATGAGGCTAGGGCCTTGTTATCCCCTATCCTAAGGATAACTAAGGAGATTATGTCTCGAGGCTCACAGGTCCTAGACATGGAGTACTGAGAGCCATATGACGTGAGCTTGGCCCTGGAGGGTCCATCTTTTCTTCAGCACCCCCTATCTATCAGGAACAACAACATCCATCCCATTGGCCTGATTCTGAAGTAGCAGTGGGTCTTGCTCCATGAGGTGATGAGTCCGGGTATCATGTTATGTGTCACTGTGATTTTCGAAGCATTTGAATATGTGCACTGAACTCTCTTTTGTTTCATGACGTTTGCTTGGAAATTATGCTCTTTAACTTGTCCATACTTGGGGGGGATGACAGAGTGCCCTAGTAAGTTGGTTCCTTTAGGGATGAGTTGCCATTGGGTGGGTCTATGAAAGATCATCGTCTATTCCTTCCATACTTACCACTTTTCATCATTGCCCCTCTTCTTTCCCATACCTTAGTTCAGGCATTGGGTTTGCCAAGCTAGTAAGGGTTGTACCTTGCCTTGTGGGAAGAAGGGGCTAAAGGCCCAGAGGGTAAAAGTAGCTGGCAAAAGTTAAAAGCCAAAATGAAACCTTGAGATGCTTATCCCAGGGATTCCCGAGAAAGCAATAAATGGCTTCTCAGCAAGAAAAGGGGACCCGTAAAATAAAATAAAACTCAAGATCTAGTTGGTGGATATGAGGTTTCATCATGAGGCGGCCTATTAGGTCCATGAACATGTAGCGGTATGACACTTCCATCCATCTGGTCACCAAACCAGGATAGTGGCTTTTGGTGGCATAGCCAAGAGAAAGGGTGTATCATTACGGGCTAGCCTTCTCATTTCCGTGAAGTGCTTGTGGGTAACGCTGTCACCACTGGTCACCACGCCAGGACAGTGTCCTCCAACTATTCTCTTGAAAAGAAAAAGCAATAAGACAAAGAATAAAAGGCATTGAATGGGCTAGGGAACATTGGCATCCATGACAAGGTGCAACTCTCCCTCTATAGAGGCACCCATAGGTAAGACCTACATTTCCCTGTTATCACTGCACCCCTTGCCCAAACATTCCCTACACCATCTCATACATCTACATGACCTAGATTGGGCTTCACCTGGGAAACACCCCAAACTTGAGGAGGATTAGCCCAATAGGACATCCTGAGACCCTCTCCAAACCTGGCTTATGCAATTGTGTGTTTTCTTCTTCTTGATTTCAAGGTTAATTTGTCAAAACCCTTGGAGGAGTATAAGGGCATACACCCTCCATCAAGATCTATCTTTGTTGTCATTGAAAAGACAATTTTGCAAAGGTTGCTACAAGGAGTAAAAGGGCTTACACCCTTGTAGATTTACCTTGCTAAGGTTTGTTTGCTCTAGGGAGTAAAAGGGCTTACACCCCTAAAGAAGTAATAAATCCTAGCTCATAAACGAAAGACTTCACAACCCAATAGATAAGACACTAATCTTTCTTGCATTGGAGATTGAATATTATGCATTGGTAAATGTGATATCAGGGAGATTGAATTGTTTGAGTTTGGAAATAATTTTCATATGTTATAATAAGCTATCTTGTGCCCTAAGGGCGTCATCATTAGCCAAGTGGTCTAATTGCTATAATAAACTTTAAGCTACAGCCAATAGGGCTGCAGAAAAATCATTATCTTTTCATTCTTTACTCACTATTCTACCGTTAAATTTCACTTGCAAGCTGCCATAATTAATCTACTAGTTAAAATCTATTGTTTGGGTGGATTGTCTGTTGATTTTAGTGGCTAGAACTTGCTTCTGTAGCAAATGTTTGCTACAGCCATAAGGCTGTTGTAAAATCTTTCTGATAACACTTAGTAATAGCTCTCTAATTGCTATCAAAATCTTGCTCTAATCATTGAAAATTTATATACATATTACTAGCTTTATTTCCAACATCTTGCACTTGATTTTAATGGTATAATTTGCAGCTCTTATACTCTTTTTACTGCTGATATATATATATATATATATATATATATATATATATATATATATATATTTTTTTTTTTTTTTCCATACTGCTGCAATTTGGGACAGAAAGGTTACTTGTTGAAACCCCATTGAGTTTGAGGTTTGCATCTTCATGAATTGTCTTGTTCTGGGCAGGTTTGACATTTTTTTGCAGGTACACTACCTTGGCAATCAGTTACCATCTCACGAGACTCATTCTTAAGCCTCATCTCCACTCTTGACCTTGACCTATAGGGGCATTCTCCATCTCTTTTCACTTTCCTTCACATTTCCCTTAGGGTCACCTGTGATTCCCCCCTTGTGGTGATTCTATCATCACTAAAGTGAGGGGAGTGTTTATCTAAGGTGACAGTGGGTAGATACTCCCGTAGTTGTCACACCTTTGTGGTTTGGGTTGGGCTTTGCCCAAACTAGAAATTGTGCGATAACACAACCAATGAAAGGTAGGAATCTAATGCTAGTGTTCATCCGAATTTCCTTGGCTTCTCTTCATGAGGTTTTTATACCAATTATAATGTATGAAGGGAGCAAAGTGGGAAGATTGAACAAACTTTGAGTGATCTAGGGAGGACAGTGACTTGCTAAGGAAACAATACAAGGCTCGCATTCTCCGAATCTCTGAATGTACAGCTATATGAGGTTATGTTTCATACTATCTAATATATAAAAACATATCTTGGTTGTGTACTCATATTGTCCTAATTGTGAATTGTTTTTAGTTTTTCTACATTATGTTATTTTTTCTGATATTTACAAATATTGAAGAATTACACACACATGTTCCCTGTATCTTGAAGTGTTGAAAGTATCAGTTTCACAACTCGTATTTCAAAAACCCATACCTATTGCCTCATTCTAAGTGTCATAGCTTGAAGTTGCCTTTTTCAATTTTGCTTAAGGGCTTATTAGAGGTTATCAACAATACGTTTTTGTCCTTTTATTTTCTCCCCAAGTTAAGCTAAAAGGCAATAGAGTTTTATATTACATTTTGATTTTATTGAGAAACAAACAATGATTGATGTAAAGTCTCTATAACGTGTTTGACTACATAGATGAGGCATAGATAATCACAGTGCTGTATTATTTTTTTGGGTCATTTTCATTTAATTCATACTTAGGAACATTATTCATTTTTCCTATGACTAATATAAGCATAGGGTGTACGATTAATGTCCAAATATTTGAGCACATATTTTCACATTTTAATGTCACATGGTTCAGAATTTTTCTGAGTGGTAGCATTTACTCTTGTGGGGAGATTATAACTCAAGGAACTTTTATTAATTTCTTATCTAGGGCACCAATTTTGCAAGGATATGGTCTTACAGAAACATGTGCTGGAGCGACATTTTCAGAGTGGGATGATTCAACCGTTGGTCGTGTTGGTCCTCCACTTCCTAATTGCTATGTTAAGGTATGATGCCATGGAGGGATGCACAAATAACTACACTTAAACTTGTAAGATAAAATCTTGTTAGAATTGAAATCATTCGCTAGCCCATGTGCACACACACATATACATATATGATTCTAAATTGATTTGGTAATTTGAGGGAAAGAATGCCTTTTGGTACTATAGTTGAATGAATGTTCCATTTTGATATTTCCTAATAAAATAAGTAATGCATGCTTTTTAAGTGCATTCAAGATAAGTGATGTGTTTTTCTCTATCTATCTATTGTTATGTTTATTGATAAGCATACATACAAACATGCAAATGCCTATGCACAAGTGTATTGGGATACACACAAACACATGCAAACATAGCCCCATAGGCACACGAAAAGAAGATTGTAGAATCATCCATCTTCAAAACTAATATACAATTATACCTATTTGATGCTAGGAGAATTACGATATCCATACCTATATATATATATATACCCAAGTGGAATTAGCAAAACTACAACAAAACTCCGATGAACTTAACTTAAGTGCATCGTCACTAGCCGATTGCTCAACAAACACTTGAAAAAATCAAATAGACACTTGAATAAATTCACAAATATTCATACATGTTGGCCTTGTTACCACACAAATCAGCACCTTAGCTCAAAGTTCCAAGGATGGGTGTAGCTTTGTGGAACTTGGGAGGTTGGCCATTGTCACCTCACCAACTCTCCCTTGCACTTTAGACTTAGGAAAGTTTTTCTAGTCAAGGGGGGTTTCCCTATGGGTTAAATAGGCTCACTTCGTGTGGTAGGAGTGGGAGTAAAGAGAACCTAACCACAAATGTAATGGAAAAAATGATGAAATAATAGATGGACTTCGGGCTGATAAGTGAAAGGGAGACCAGTGCCTCACCTACTTGGGCTATGGAGTCACTTGGGCAACTTTAGGAGGGCAAGTTGAGGGTTTATAGGCAGCCACTTGACATGTTATAAACACCTAAACTTGGTTCAACAAAAGATTTTGATGGTCAGGGTCACTTACGACACCTCAAAGCAAGTGCAAGGTAGTCCCTACCCCAAAGACTGTGTACATACAAAGATTAGCATATGAAATGTATTAGTCTTGATGGTAGATGGCTAGAGACTATAGCATAAGACTAAACTATATTACTATAAGTCCCCCCAATGTAGCTAGATACTCCTCTATGGCCTTATTTGCCTCTGACATTCAATATTTTGCAAGGCTCCTAACCTCCAAGTATTCCCTAGAACAAACTCATAAATGAAATTACACCAAAGCACAATATAACTTACATAAAATAAATGCAAGATCCTTTAAAACTTGGAGCAAGAGTGCCCACTAGTACTTTCATTTCCTCACTAATCCAATTCAATTTGCAAATTGAGTGTGAGAGCTCTTTTACAAATTAAGAGCGTCACAAAACCCATGAGTGAATACAACGAGTGCCCAACAAACCATGGGCAAAAACCATGTGCCCCTTCAAAACCTTGGGTGAATACAATGGGTGCCCTCAAAACCATGTGCAAAACCATTGGCTAAAACAGTGTCCAAAAATCACTGGCCCTGTTATAGCGCAAGTTGTAGGTTGGGCAAAGTTCGACCCAACTGCAAGGCAAGTGCTACAACTTGGGAATCCTACACCCAATGTCACCTCGATGTAGGTCCCGCACTTCAAGGGTGACTAGGTCACTCTAGGGAGGTGATCCCGGTGACCCTAGGGAGGTGATCCCGGTGACCCTAGGAGGAATGAGATGGATATGGATAGAGAAGGAAGTGGAGTGTAATGATCCCAAGCCAATTTTTTGCTTGGAATCACTAACTAGCCACTGATTTGATTATAATTTGTTGTGTATGTAGGTTGGCCATGAATATTTCGGCCTTAGGGTTTATTCAGTTATTCATCCATAGATTTATACAAGAATCATTGTAATCATATGAAGATCATCAACATTACACAAGATAGGAACCACAAGCAAATAGATGAACTTTATTATAAGAAAGCAAGCACCTGATACAATAGAGAAGCAGATCTGAAGTAGATGGCTTCAAGACAATAATGGAGTTGTATACAAAATGCTCCTGGAGATACAATCAAGCCTCCCATAGGCTGCCAATAGAAGATGAACGCTCAACTGGAAGACCAGGGTTTCAACCTCCCCTCAAGCAACTAGTACGACCCTGATGATTGCTGGTACGGCCTGCTGAAGACAAGGACACCAAGGGTTCGGCCCTCCTGAAGATATAGACCTCCTGGTGCTGCCAAGCTCTCCCTAATGATAGATCAAGGCAAGCGAAGCCTCCTCTTGAAGTATGAAGCTCAAACACTGAAGCTTCCTCCTCAAACTGCAGAAACCCTAGGATGGTACGGCCCTCCTGAAACCCTGAATATGGCCAATAGTACGGCCCAGCTGAATACAAGGTCTGAATCGTTTGAAACTCTCCCAGATGATAGATCGGGCAGCCACAAGCACTTGAGAGAAGTTTCAAGGTCAGATCTACCCTATGGCCTTCTAGATATGAGAAATACTGAATCACCAAGTCATACCCTCACTCCTGAAATGTAATATCCCTGATCCCGCTGATCAAGATATTTGCTACTGATCTATTATTCTGTCTTGCAGATCTGATACACTGGGGGTTTCTGGATGCGTTTCAGTTGTATGTTTGAGATCTTGATGGTTATTGCATGTGCATGTGGGTTATTGCATGTGCATGTTGCATATTTATGGTTTAAACACCATATAAAGGATGCATGTAGAAGTAAAGAACATCAACTGCCCAATATCATGTATTATACGGTTCGAGCATGGAAATACAATAACCTACTGGAAATATAGAATATAAACGTGAGCCAGATCTCATGGATAACACTAGAATACAATCAAATAACATAAAAATACCCGTGATTAGAAGATGATAGCAGATCTGATGCATGCACGGATAGATTGGCGAAAATATGTGATTTCGGCGAAGTATGGTAACCGCTACCAGTTGGGAAACTCGTCCGGAAGTTCAGACCGTCGAAATACGCTGGAAACTGCTCCAAAAGAAGCACCCTGGCCTCTAGACTGAAATGGGTGAGTGTCGGATCTCGAATCTGGTCTCTAAGGCATTGGATTTGGACCCCTGGGGGGTTTGCGCACCTCCTGGAGCACTGGATGCGCCCCAAAGGATTCCACCAACGGAATCTGCTGCTATATGGCTCAAAACGATCGTCTCGCCAAATAAGGAAATGGGTCGGAAGGATTTGTCCGGA
>ML777576.1:1403534-1428083 GCA_009831015.1 Picea engelmannii
GTCCCTCAAATGCGCAAGAGTCACTAGCCTCCGTCTCGATCATCTGGTTGAGCTTGTAGTACATGTCTAACTTTTGTACCCCAGCTCTGGCAGTGCATTTGGACGATCCATCAAAAGAAGGTATGGTGAGTTTACCAACTTTCTGGATGAAATCTATATTATTCCCCTGTTGCTGTTGTTGTCTTCTTCTCTGAGGTTCTCTGGGATGGTCCATGCCCCTAAGTCCACAGTACTCGACCAGTGTCATGTCATGATGAAAGTCAGAACCCAACGCTGCATACTCCCTCTTGTACTCTGCAAAGTCTTCCGCCTAAGTGGGCAACCTGTGTGCTTACGACTGTTGTGCTGCTGCTGGTGGTGCCCTTTGAAAACTAGGGAACCATGGTTTGGGAATCCTACTCGAAGATGTGTATGTGCGAGTAGGTGTCTTGGGTCTACTGCGTGCCCCCTATTTCCCCTGTGCTGCATGTGGGGCTTGTGTGCCTGGAATGCCCACCATAGCCAATCTATCAGCCACCTGAGCCACGAATTGAGACATGGTTTGCTGAGTAGCTAACATATCACTGATAACCTGCGTGAAGGTTGCCTCTGGTTCCATGGGGGCCTTACCACTGCCCTCTGGTCGCTCATATCTGTCTCCTAGCATCCTCTCTGCCTTCTGGGTCACCCGCTGAACTCATCGACTTTAGTCACAGGCTGGCAGGACTAAAGCTCTGATACCACTGTAATATCCTTGATCCCGTTGATCAAGATATTTGCTACTGATCTATTATTCTGTCTTGCAGATCTGATACACTGGGGGTTTCTGGATGCGTTTCAGTTGTATGTTTGAGATCTTGATGGTTATTGCATGTGCATGTGGGTTATTGCATGTGCATGTTGCATATTTATGGTTTAAACACCATATAAAGGATGCATGCAGAAGTAAAGAACATCAACTGCCCACTATCATGTATTATACGGTTCGAGCATGGAAATACAATAGCCTACTGGAAATATAGAATATAAACGTCAGCCAGATCTCATGGATTAGCACTGGAATACAATCAAATAACATAAAAATACCCGTGATCAAAAGATGATAGCAGATCTGATGCATGCACGGATAGATCGACGAAAATATGCGATTCTGGCGAAGTCCGGTAACCGCTACCAGCTGGGAAACTCGTTCGGAAGTTTAGACTGTCGGAATACACTGGAAACTGCTCCAAAAGAAGTGCCCTGGCCTCTAGACTGAAATGGGTGAGTGCCAGATCTCGAATCTGGTCTCTAAGGCATTGGATCTGGACCCTTGGGTGGTTTGCGCACCTCCTGGAGCACTGGATGCGCCCCAAAGGATTCCACCAACGGAATCTGCTGCTATATGGCTCAAAACGATCGTCTCGCCAAATAAGGAAATGGGTCGGAAGGATTTGTCTGGATCTGCTCTGAAACTCTGCATGCAACACCGAATGTCTGTCCGGAAGAGCTGCACCCTAAATGGCTGAATGAGTCGATCTGCAAGATTCCACCATCAGAATCTGACGATAGATGGCTCAATAAAAGCGCCCTGGATGGATCTCAAATGGGTTGGAAGGAAACTGCAATCTGGATACGGATCTCGTGCAGCTCTCCAAACCCTCAAACTGACTTGCGCCCTCACTAGCTGAGCTGCGCACTCTGCAATGCATACTCCTAAAAAGTACGGTGAAATACCTAGATGGTATCTCCGATGGGCTAGGGTGTGTCTCTCAACACCGAAACCGATCAATGGTGGTGGTTTCCTCCAGAAATCCACAAAACAATAAGGTCGACTCTCTTCCTCCTCTAGAAACTCTCAACATCAAATCATAACAATGCATAATGGATTAGGTTGCTTTACCCTTCCTTTATAGCTTCCCGAAACCCTAATTCGTTGTTGACCTTTTGCCTCCAAGTAACTTTTACTTTATTTTATTATTCCTTGATTAAATCACTTAATTAATTAATTAATCAACCATTTTACCTCTAAAAAGTGATTTATCCATCTTGATGGCTTCTTCGGCCACTGAAAGTCACTTCTCATCATCTTATCTTGTAGTGTTGTTCCTCCCGATTCCGATGAGCTATTACACTAAGAGGTTTCTCCAAGTAATATGCCCATTATGACCTTCTTAGTGAATTTAATTAAGATATGACCCATAATAATTCAAAATTACGGAAATCGTCGGAAGGCAACGAAACCAAAGCCCAGCTGTGCGGAATGGATCCTGATGATCATCGATGTAAGTTGGGCCCAAATAAACCCCTCAATATCTCCCGAACTCTCTGTCACCCCTATCTGGCTACTCGGGTAGGCATAACACTCTGAAATGTTGTAATGTTATAATGTCCCAAAATGGGGACATTACAAAATCGTCCCAACCTATAGTAAATGATAGGGATGTGATAACTCCTCCAAGAAGCCCTCAAACTAATGAGCAAGGTCTTGTAAGCAAAACCCTAGTGCTGGAAAACTCTCAAGCTTCTTTCGTTGGCTGGATTGAACTCTTCTTCAACAATGGGTGCGCCCTTGCAAGAAAACCCTATCTGTTACGGCCCTGCTAGTCCTCCTGGATAGATGATAGCTGTAGAATGGTTTGGGTGAAGTATTTCATCCCCAAGATCAAGCTTGGAGGTAGGTGAGTGGAATCTTTCACCACTGAGTTGCTCACTAGGGTTTGTAATATCAAAACCCTCAAAATTGTATGCTCAAGAGCATCAACAAACAAAATACCAAAATCCATAATGAATAAGAGGTGTGCCCTAGCCTTCTCTTTATCCTTTTCTTCTATTTCCCTGTTGAGTTAAGTTAACTCCTAGAGTTGACCCTAACTCAACCTCCAACACTTCTATTTCTTCATTGATTTATCTTTTTACTCCTTATTCTCTTTTTATTAAGTCAACTTAAGAATATAACCTTAGTTTGGTTGACTTTTCCCCTCAGTGTGAGACTATGGCCTAGTGGGGATGCCTAGGCCACTAAGTCCTCTCAAAACCTCTTCATCAAGAGGTGGGGGACATTACAGTCTCCCCTGCTAGAAATTGCTTGCCCTTAAGAAATTCCAAACCTGTTTCCCGAACTACTTGTTCATTCTCCCATGTGGCATCCTCAATGGGTAGATCCTTCCATCTGATCAGGAACTCTCTGATGCTTCTTTTCCTGAGCCTCTTCTCCCGAACCTCTAGTATCTCTTCCAGAATCAGAACAAGTTTCCCTTCTTAGTCCATAGGAGGTAGTACCTCAATAGGTGTGATGTGTTGGCCGATGGCCTTCTTCAGGCAAGACACATGAAAGACATTATGTATCTTGCTGCCCTGTGGAAGTTCCAGCTCATAAGCTATGACCCCTATCTTCCTGTTGATCCTGTAGGGCCCAAAGAAACGTGGCTGTAGCTTCTATGCTCTGCTTCTTTTTATGGAAGCCTACCTGTATCGTTGGAGCCTTAGATAGACTAAGTCACCAACCTCAAAAGTGCGGTCCACCTTGTCCTTGTCTGCTTGGACCTTCTGTTGGTTTTGTGCTCTCTGTAGATGATCCTTCAGCTCTCTGAGGATGTCTTGGCTCTGCTGTACCCAATCCTATACCAATGGTGCCCTGCTGTCACCGAAAGCAATCTCTACAAAAGATAGTGGGTCATAGCTGTATAAGGGCCCTGAATGGTGTCATGCCTATGGACACGTGCTGGGTGGTGTTGTAGCAGCACTATCCCAAGTGTAACCATCTGACCCACGCTTTCTGTTGCCCTGCTACATAATTTCTGAGATAGCCTTCAACCCACTTGTTGACTATCTCGGTCTGTCCATCTGTCTACAGGTGATAGCTGGTACTAGGGGTCAAGGCTGTACCTGGTTTTAAGCAAGGCATCTGCGATATTAATCCCTGTTTTGTAGCGATCTGAGTAGTCATGGGCTGAAAGGAAAATCACACCACTCTTAGACACACCAAGAATATTTATTGATGTCTTTCCTTTCACATTTGTCCAACCATCATATACAATTGATACCCCATTTAGGTTCCAGTCATTTGTAAATTTTCCTAGAGCACCTTAGATTTTGGCTCTTTCCCTGTCAAGTCCCAAGGTTCTAGCTTTGTCATACATGGGGCTCCTATAAACTTTAGGGGCACCATTGATGGCTTGGACCATTTCATGCCAATATGGTGAGCGAAGAACATTGAATGGTATACCACATGCATAGAGAAACTTGTAAACTTTTGCATCCACATCATCTCACAACCTTGGTTAAGAAATTCTGATAGTGTTCTAGGTGAAGATGAAGGAGAAAATGCACTAGCATGGGTGGATGCGCTTCGACCAGTGAACATTCTTCGTGCATTCTCAGGTTCACCCTTTGGTCTTTTGGATTTGTTTTGTGCTACCTCCTTTTCCCTTTGGTATTTGAGTCTATCTTTGGAATCGATACTCACACAGGCTTTGATTCCTATATTCTTACCTTCATCCTAGTACATAGACCCACATAGATGCTTTCTCACACAGGTATAAGAACTTGTGTATTCTGTATGACAATGGTGGCATATAAATTTCCCTGTTCTACCCCTTTTCCCTTCACTAAGCTTTGTGACATACTTCCATAGAGGTGTGTACCTCTCTTTGGATTTTTGGGAATCCTGACCATCACTATCATTTTCATTGTCTTCATCCCCTCCCATTCCTTCCTCCTCTCCTTGGTATGTGCTATCCACTTCTATTTCTTCATCACTATCATGGGTATTTCAACGTGAATTTTCCACCACCATCATTATAATAAAAAATGGAACCAAAATAGCATACCACATTGACATCAACATCATGAATGTTGAACCTTGGCCCTTGATAATAAGTTGTTGCCTGCAATAGAATGATGGAGTAGAAATGGGAAAGAGTAGGAGAAAGAATTATTCAAATATTCAACATAGCATAATATACTAGTTTACAACACATGCATTTAAAAAACAAAAAAACAAGAAAGAAAAATGGGCTTAAGAGCCTACCTCTTTAGCTCTCCAATGGTGGTTGAATATGACTATGGTAGCCTTCAATCTTTTTTCCAAGCTCTCACAAATGGTAGCCTTCAAAGTTCAATCTCTCTTCCAAGCTCTCCAATCTCCCTATGGGAACCTTCAATATTCCTTCCAAGCTCTTCAATCTCCCTTCAATCTCCTCAAGAACTAGCAAAAACCCTCTCAAGAGTCAAAACCCTCTTAGCAAAGATGACTGAAATGAATGAAATGAGAAGTAGAATGAGAGAAAAGGGAGTGAATGAGTGTTTTAACCTCTTACCGAACCCTAGGCTACCTTTCCCTTGCTTCATTTCTCCCAAAAAAAAAAAAAAAAAACACTCATTTTACCTCCCCACACGAGCGGGCTGCTAGAGCCTTGCTTCAGAGTTTGAGATGACTAATATTGGACTGATGCCTTGTTTTTTGGGATTGGAGGTTTGGTAGGAGCCTGGACACATCTTTCTCGGACAGGGGAAGCATGTGTGTGATATTCTGAGGAGATTTCAGATGGAGGACAGTAGGTCCATGACCACTCCTATGATTACCAACTGGAAGAAGCTTCATGCTTCTGAGTCACAGTTGGTGGATTCCACTTTGTATTGTCAGTTGATCGGGTCATTGATGTATTTGGTCAATACCAGGCTAGATATTTGTTTTGCTGTCAACACTCTCAGTCAGTTCATGGTGGAGCCTAGGAGAGTGCACTGGGTGGCAGCAAAACATGTGCTCAGGTATCTTTGTGGTACGGTAGATTATGGTCTGAACTATCAGAGAGGCCATGGAGTTCGTCTGGTTGGCTATACAGATTCAGATTGGGCAGGATGTGTCAGTGACATGAAGAGTACTTTAGGGTGTTGTTTCGGATTGGGTTCAACAATTGTGTCTTGGTTTAGTCGGAAGCAAAAGTCAGTGGCATTGAGTTCTGCAGAGGCCGAATATATGGTAACCAGTTAGGCCAGTTGTGAGGCCCTTTGGCTTCTCAAGTTGCTGGTGGGATTGCTTGGTGTGCAATTGAGGCCTACCTTGATTTACTGTGATAATCA
The DNA here is from genome assembly GCA_009831015.1 of Picea engelmannii. NCBI lineage: Eukaryota > Viridiplantae > Streptophyta > Pinopsida > Pinales > Pinaceae > Picea > Picea engelmannii. The sequence goes on from ML777576.1 coordinate 1,409,577, forward strand.
GAGTTGCATTAAACTCTCGGAGAATCCAGTTTTTCATGATAGGTCTAAGCATATCGAGATTCGTTATCACTTCATCCGTGACTATGTTCAGAGAGGAGCAGTGGAGCTACAATACATATCTACAGATGAGCAGGTTGCAGACATACTCACCAAAGCATTGGGCAGAGGCAAGTTTGAATTTTTCAGGGACAAGCTTGGAGTGGTGAGTAACACTTTCCTCGGTAAGAGGGAGTGTTAACAATAATTAAAAAATACCTAGGCAAGTGTTTCTCATCACCTAGGTGCCTAAGGGGTGAGAAAGTGCCTAATGTGGACCCTAGTCATTTAATTTGTGAGATGCAAATTAAAAGGTAACTTTTTGAGACTTAGGGAAAGTGGGTAAGTAAAGTGATTTTATCCTCACCGTTGATCTCATCGAATCTCAACCGTTAGATGAGATGACCCTTGAGATTCCCTCGTGAGGTCGATTAGGGTAAGGAGGGCGCACCCATTGTTGGTTGTTGAGACATTTTTGAGAGAGGGCAAGAGAGCATTTTCGAGCTTGAGGAAGAGGCCATTTCTGCAGAGCTAGGGAACACATTCCAAGGCAGAAAACTAGCACAGAAATCGAGGTAGGAAGAAAAACATATACAGGAGGTTGTATAGTACGGATTTCGAGGTCCATACAACCTTTTGTTGGCACAAAAATCGAGGAAGGAGGCAGCATTTAATACTGGCCGTACATTACAGATTTACACAGCCTAGACCCTGCTAGTGATACCCCCTTGAGCCGAAGGAGAGCCAGCCTAAAGTGCAAAGGATAATGTTCTTTCTTGGAGCATATGGTTGTGTAAAGGGTTCTTCTTTGTGGATGATTGTTGTCAATTCTTGAAGCTTCTCTATCTTGGTTATTATTTGGTGCATAAGGATTAATGGTGAAATGCTCAAGTCTTCTGCAAGCCTTCAAGATCGATCCATTTGACTGGTAAGTCTACCAATTGGAATGAAGATGTTCTATGGTTTTTGCTTCCTTCTTCCTTTGTTGGTTTAGCGATTATTTGGTGCCTCTGCGGGCAAATCTTACATTCACAATCATCTACAGGCAACGGACTACCTCATGTCATATTTTTATATCTTGATTGTAAGGAGACTTCTACCAATGCCACTGATATCGGATCAGTTATTTTCTGTGGTATAACATGTTATTCAACCTTCAACTCTGTAGTAGGTACCCAACAAAGTGCGGGGTAACAATGCCCATTATATATACCCTTCCACATTTTGCATTGCTGTTGTAAATATTTTTCTGTTAAAATAAGATGTATTTTTCAAAAAATAAATAGACAGTTAAAAAAATATGGCTCCTGATAAGACACTTCATTGATCTTAGAGGATCCTATAATACTCACTCCATTACTTGCAGTTTCCCAAAAGATGCCTAACTATATCTTTCCATGTGTCTTTTCCAGTCACCCCTCTCACCACTCGTTTTACTGCCAAAACTGCTCCCATTGTGGAAATATATGTCAGATCAAGGCCTCCATTTTCTTATCCCCCCCCCCCACAGTAGACACCACCTGCTTCCGCTAAAGAATGTCCATTTCCAATCTTGTGTACCATTCTGTGATGGAAAGAGACAAGAAATAAAAGATATGGCCTGCTTCTAGAATCCTGTCAGATATATTGAACTTCCCTGCTGGTAAAAGGTCGCAATGGTTCCATTTTTGGAACTTCTCTTTGAATCTAGCTCAACATTTATTCTGACAATTTTGAGGGAAGTAGAAACGTGATCCTTTGTGGGACTGATGTCAACCTTGGATTGTATGGGAAGTTGCCAAAGAATGGTCCTTAGCAGTAGAAACTCAGTAAAGTGTTAATTAATTTTAAGCTCTTATATGATTTCTATACATTCATTTGCTGAATTTTGTATCTTAGATCAGTAAATGACAATTATTTTAGTAAATGAATGACAAATTATGGTTGATAGCTTCTAGGAAGTAATCAATGGCCTTATGGAGCCTTCATTTTACCGTTGCACTGAGTTTTTCTTCTGCAAATCCTACTTCAAGCATTAGCACTTGGGCTTCCTGGGGCTATTTAGTATTCTCTCTGCTTTGAGGAATCCTGAAAATCTCACCTCAAGCATGAGAACTTCAGTTTCCTAGATTCTTGAGTCTTTTCTCTACCTTGAGGACTTGTCTACTTGACTATTTGATATTGTGGTTCAAGCATCACTTCTATAGACAAAAGCGATGGTCTTTCAACTTACTTTCAACTCCCATAAATAATTTTATCTTTCATACCGGAAAACTTTTTATTGAGAAGGCTTATAGGGGGGTATTCACAAAGGTATGGACATGTTGGAATCGAGTATGTAATCAATATTTGTGCCTATTATTAATTTTATTCTTTTCCTTGATTACAGAATGGAAAGTTCCATGACCATAAATTTTTGAAGTATCGCTTTAATTGTAAAAGCTTGGGCACATTATTTTGACCAAGTCCATCATCTCTCAATATGCCTTCGCTTGTTTCCCTTTCTTCCAATCTCAAAGCAAATGGTCTGTACATCTAGCATATATTTTCCCTGCTTCTCTTCTATGAATCATCATTCTTTTCTTACACATTTGGAAGTGTTAGATTTGGTAGCTCGAAGGTACCTCTGCATTGGAGATGCCTAGCATGCGGAAGTGACTGAGCACATTTTCTCCCAAGTGACTTTATAATGTGTTTTTAATATTTATAAAGTAACTTTATAAAGTGATTTTATAAAGTTGGGTCTTTTATTTTTAAAGTGTAAAAGTGACTTTATGATGGTGTGGGTCACTTTAGTGACTTAAGTGACCTCAACGAATGATTAAGTCATGAATCTTGATCTCATGAGGGAAAAATCTAATCTTGACCGTCAATCTCATTGGAAGACCAAGGGTTAGGAAAGTTACATTTTGAAATTAGATAAAGGCAGCTCATGAGAGAGAGAAGGGCGCACACTTTGAGGAGAGTTGGAGGGAATGTGAAGAGGCACGACTTCCAAGAGAAGTTTCTTTGCTTCGAGGGAAAGAGCAGCAGCAAAAGAAGTTGGCATGCATCCCTAGGAGAGGGATTGGCACAAACTTCAAGGAGTTTTCAGCATTAAAGATGGTTCAGCACTGTACAGCTAATGAGGGCCGTACAGTACGATTTTGAGGGGGCCATACAGCATTTTTATGCTGGCTTTGCAGCTTCAGCTAGCACAGAAATTGATGCTAGGCAGTGGCATGAATTTCTAGGTGTTTCTCTACTGCTGATAAATCCGTACAGAAAGGTACTGTTTTGTACTACTTCTGGGTACAAATATTAAGGCATTATTTCTTTTGTTTGTGACTGTACAGTCCGTACTGTTTGTACAGGAAATCAAGTTTTGATTTCAAGACTGTTGCTCAGGAAATTATGTGAAATTTTTGCTCAGTAAGAAAGTACAGTTTATTAATGCTGAAAGTGTATTGCTGTTGTACTCAGAATTTTCCCTAAAGCTGAATAAAGAACTTTTCTCCTTAAATCTGTCATCTTTCTTGTGTTTTCTTCAAAGGGCATAACCCAGAAATTTATGTGCCAAATGGGAAGAATTTGTCTACTGTTCATGAATATTCCACTGCTGATTTAGTTTCAGATGTATGTCATTTAGTGTTTCTGCTCATTAAGTACAGTTCAGAATTGGGTTTAATGCTTTACTGTTGAAGCTTAATAGGAGGCTGAAATCTGTGTATAACATAGTGTATTTCTGAGCTATTTGCTACAGGAAGTGTCTCCAAAAATCAAGACCCTTCTGTTTGAATATTGTTTTGTTATTTTCATTACTGACAAGACCCAAAATGTTTTCGGTGTTCTAGTTGTACTAACTTTATTTTCATTCTTTTAATTCTCTATAGAATTCAAAAAAAATTGCTTGGTTCTGCAGTTAATTGATTGGGAGGAAGGTGGCTATTTGACAACTGATTCACCAATGCCTCAAGGAGAGATTGTTATTGGTGGGGCGAATGTAACTCTGGGATATTTCAAGAGAAAGGCTGAAACTAATGCGTTTTACAAGGTTAGTTGATTGCTGTAGTACAACATGCTTATATTGACTGTAGTCTGCAGATGGAATTTTGATTTGATGTTATTTCTGTGATGGATTTTGTTGGGAAAGATGGATGAGAGAGGAACACGATGGTTTTATTCTGGCGATATAGGGAAATTCCACCCTGATGGCTGTCTTGAGATTGTTGACCGTAAGAAGAGCATAGTAAAGCTTCAACGTGGAGAACAGGTCCCCTTAGGAAAGGTAGTTACTAAATTTCTGTGGAGCATTATTTGATTTTTGCCATTGTTTTACTAAGACAATCTAAACTTGAATGTTTCACTTAATACAGGTTGAAGCTGTTCTGATAGGGAGCCAATATGTAGAACAGATAATGTTGCACGGAGATCATCTCCATAGTTACTGTGTGGCCCTTGTGGTTCCATCCCAAAAGGTTCTTGAAAGTTGGGCCCAAAAAGAGATGCTTATTTACAATGATTTTGAGGATCTGTGTCAAAAAAAGGAAGCAACCAAAGAAATTCACATGTCAATTTTAAAGGTACTTTGTGAGCCATAATTTATGTTTTCAACTTTTATTTAATTTTAGGGAGCACTTGGCCATCGTAATTAGGATTTAGATATGTCAATTCTTTGGAACCTTCTTCTAGTAGATTATTGCTTCCAAATACACATCACACCAGTTTAGGAGCTTGGTTAGGAAATTGGTTTGAACTCTGCACATCCCCCATCAACACATTAAAACCAACCTTCATACCAGAATGATTATTGACATATTTAAATGGTCATTAGTGTAAAAGCTAGTCACATGAACCTGACAAGTGCGCTATTTATGAATTTTTGAAATAAAGGGATGGAAAGGAACTATATGAAACATGGTAATCAACTAAATATTACTTTTGCTAGATTGGGCTCAACTAAGAGGTAAGGGAGGCCAACAATACAATGTGGACCTTAATCCTTACAAGCAACCTACAATGAGCACTTGTAGACCAACACAATTGAGATGCTACACTCTAAAGTACATGTGTCATGCTCCAAGGTGATGTAGCTATTCGAAGCAAGTCCACATCCCTTCATAACATGCCTCCATGAACTTCATTAGTCCTCTTAAGCAATGTAGTCCACTGGGTCAGCTACCTCTGCAAGAATACTATCAAATCCCCAAGCATCCTTGAGCTATTTCCAATCCTTCAAATGGGAATCTAAGTTGCCACATGCCAACTAACGCCTAATGCCCTCCTCCAAGTTGGACAATGCTCCTCATCCCATGTAGGGCGCCCTTCAAGCAAGTGGATCCTTCATGCCCCCCCCAATGAAGGGAATCCACTAAACTATGAAGAGAACTTCAGTACCTAAGGGAAGAACACTAAGCCAACAACCATTTGAGGTCAAGCATCCACTAAGCAAGTTATCTCAACTGTGCAAATCCATCTTGGACCATCCAAGGGCTGAACATACACCATGTACTCCACATCTCATGAAGCACCCCAAGCATGGTGTAAACATTTTCAGAGTAACCTCGAAAGTTAACATCACTCAGTCAAGAGTGTTAGGTTACCCTTGATTCAATCAATCATGAGTTTACCATAGGTAGTTTATGGGCCCATGGTATTTGATGTGATAAAGCCTATTTAAAGGCTTGGTATACTCCATTGTAAGATACTTGAATTGATTAGCTTGGTTGTAGAGGCCAAGGTAATAAAGATATTGCTATCATTGGATTTGTATTGGTGCAAAGCCCTCCACAGGATCCCCAAATCTTGTGTAACTATGGAAGAACCTACCATTGTCACCTAAGTAGGGACTTCCCTCGTTTTAGTGATGGAGGTCCACCACAAGTGAGGCTTCCTTGGTGACCTCAAGGGATCAAATAGCAAGAATTAACCAAGCCTACTGCCCGTTGTTTTGGTGACCTGTTAGTCAAGTCTAGGTCTAGGATAGGGATAAAGGATAACGAGATAATTGTTGTACCTGTACGAGACAAAACACAACTTGCAGCATATATAGAAAATTATCAAGTTATAGAGTGCAAAACTAGCCCTTTAGACACTAGTCTTATAACAACAATAACTATTTTGCAACAACAGCAAGAATAAGTGCTCAGAAATGTAGCAATTTAGCATGAAAAGTAAGCATTCATTAAGCATAAACTTATCCAATTGCTAGAAGTAATTTCTAATCAAGTTAGGCCACTTATAAATAGGTGTATGCAACAATTTAAGGTAGTTTTCAGTGGCTGTAGCAAACATTTGTAACAGCAGCAAGAAATACTTGAAGTTTGCTAGGTTTAAGGTTAAAGATGTTTGAGAGATAGTGAATATCGAATTTAACAACTACTTTAGCCACAATAATACTCATAGATTAGTGTTGTTGTCTTCTAGGGCCAATGGAGTCTCAAATGCATTAAACTTGAAGATTGATCTAGGTGAAACAAAAGAGGTAGAGTCTAAACCCTAAGGGGAAAGAGCGTTTGGGCCTTAGGCTTTAGAGTTTGAGGAAGAAGGTATCTAGGGTGCAAGCACATTTGGGCCCTAGGTGTTGTTTTTTTCAATCTTCACTTAGGTCAAGGTTCAAATGTCTAGGGTTAAAACCCTAAAGTGCAAGCACTTTTGGGCCTTAGGCTTTTAACCCTAGCAAGGACGTTTCACAAACTTGGACAAATAAAACTTTGTGAGGAAGAGAAACACTTATGTCTTCCTCTTAGGGTTTCCACCAAACAATGATACTTGCAACAAGATAATCAATTTAACCATTAACATCAACAAGAAACAATAAAATTGCAGCAAATTACTTAATCCAAGAATCAAGAGCATAAAACCCTAATTGCATAAATTATCCATCCACAAAAGAACCTCCATCAAGCATAGCGCATAAGAGAAAAGACCAAGAATGGGAAAATTTAGAAGTGTTACCCCACTAAGTGTGAGGAATTACGATGATCAAATTGAGAGCTAGCGTTAGCCTTCTTATATGAGGCTCGACCTAGCAATTTGTCCACATAAAATGTGGAAATCAAAATACAAGTGGGGTCGACCCCTTATTTAGCCTTTACAAAATGTAAAAATGCAAATAACATGTCACTAATGCCACACATGTGGTGACATCAAGCCTTCCTAGGCTAAGAGAGGGCCTCCAAAGGCCATGTGGCAACATCCTATGGTGGAGTAAATGGAAATTATGCGTCTCCTCACCACGATCATGCCAAATTGTCACTGGTACCCCAAGTGTCCATCAAACCCTAGAAGATGACATCATTGTCAAATGGAGGGTGACATCAAGGGCTTAGGGCATTGCGTCCAAGGTAGAGGGAGTTGCATCTCGTCTCTGCATGGTGTTTGAAACTTTGGATGTATGTTGTTGCAATGTCCTTGACCTAGTGAAAAATAAGCCTCGAGGTACTCTGCTCAAACCATGACCATTTTTCAGCCCATCTATGTGCCATCATGACCAAATTTGCTCAAACCAAGCCTATTTTTCCATCATCTAGGGTTCCAAGGATGTGAGAGCTCATGTCGGAAGATGGTAAGTTAGTGGATGACTCACTGCTCTCCATCACACGTGCCAAAGTCCTGTAATAAAGGCACAATGTCCTGGGTGCAAGCCCAAGATGTCCCTCAAAGAACTATGTTAGGGCCATCCAAAACAAGGTAGAGTATAAGACAAGGTAAACCAATGTTCATGAAAGATATTAGTCATTAAATCATGCAAAGTAAGTTGTTACTTAAGATATAAGCCATGTAAACAATTTACCTTAGTATCCTCTTCAAGCATCACACCAGCCCAGGACCTCATGTGGGTTGGCAAGTTTGAAGATGGGAGGGCCTTCATCCAACCCTATTAGGTGTGCCAACCAAGATAGGAAATAAAAGACCCAGGTAGAGGGACAGGTCCTGAGGGAAGCAGTGAAAGAAAGAAAATCTTTAATAGTTAGTGTGATAGTGATACGAATTTGGGCTTACTTCATGGCTTATGGTGTCTTTAAATCCATTTCTATGAGCACCTTTGTAGAGGGAGCGCTTGCTGCTTGAGATAACCTTTCCTCGGTATTTTTTTCATTTTGAACCCCTTAATTGCCTTTTGATACCCATTTATTACTTGAAATCCCCTTTACAAGTTTCGAGCTTTATTCCTTCATTTTTAATGGGCTATTGTCCTTTATAATTGTGCATTCATTCGCATTAGGACAAGGGGCAATTACCATTAGAGGGGGTAGATCTCAAGCTGGCATATGGATTTTATGGTGGCCTTTATCATTTATAGCATATACATATATAGCAGTTGCATCAACCTCTGGGCCTTCAACCCCTTTTTTTCATGAGAGAATGGACCATGACCCATTACTGAAGTTTAGTGCACTATGAGAGGCTTTAGGATGGAAAGTGTTAAGTATGATGGGGAACAAAATGTTACCCTTGTGAGGGCCCCCCAGTAGTACCCCTTTTCTTGGGTGGTGACAACATGGGACTAGGGCATAGAAGATGACCACCAAGGTGAAAACATAGCTTCCCAAGCCAATGATCCATTATCCAACTTCAACCAAAGATCCTCATCCACATGCCCAACAAATTAAGCACAACACTTTGCATGAAAGAAGGACTAACATACCTCATGGTGACACTGGCCCTCATGGTGACAGTGGCTTACCATCTCCCATACACTAAGTTGTCTAGATGTGATGAGCCTTGGTTGATCTGCAACTGTAGAGGCAAATGAGGGGGTTTGTTGGGCTGCCATCTGTGGACATGTTGATCATCATCATCATGGTCAGGATCATTTTCTCCATTGCGGGCCATGAGACATGATCTATTCTAGTTACCCCTAGGCATGGGGGGGTAACATATACTAAAGTTGGTTTTTTGGGTAAAATTTTTCCAAGGTAATTCACCAGTTTTATGTCCATTTGCCTCCAATTTACATCAAAAACTTCAAACCTGGCTTTACAACACACCCATGCATCCCTTTCCTCCCTTGAAATCACAAAGACCACACCACCATCCCTATAGCTCTCCCATTTTACCATATTGAAAGCATGAATCAAAATCCAATCAGCATTTGTAAGAGAATTTGTGATCCAATGCCAAAGTCGAACATGATCCTTCAATAAGCATGGGAACATAAATAGAGTAAAAACCCACCACCCTACCTACTAGTAAGCAAGTGATCAATTCACATCTATTAGAAGGGTCAATACTTGATGAGATAATGGTTGATTCTAACCAACAGGCAATTGCTAATACAACACCTCTGGAACCCTTCTCATGATTGGTAGTCTAGCGAGGACCACTTCAACAAAAGGACATCCTAGTACGAAGATAAAACTCGATAGTCTTGACTCTTAATCTCCTTAGGACAAAATATCCAATTTCTAAGCCAAAACCGTTTCTCTGACTATCATCTTTTTGGAGGGGAGAGTCATCCCCCTCATGTTCCATGAAGCTATAGAAATGTTCCTCATGAAGAGAGGTCATTTTTATCTCATGCCCCAAAGGCATTGTGAATTAGCCTATATTCGACACCTCCATGGTTGTAGGGAGTAGAAACAACAACTATGTATTTTTATGACATGTTCTTCACTTCCCCATTACCTTTAGATGATTTAATGGGGTCCCTTGTGTTTTTTCTAACATTATTAGATCCTTTCCCTTTCCCACTTTGTTGAATCTCCCAACCATCCTAATCACTTGCAAAAGATGATTGAGGATTTGGATTAGGGTGCTAGAAGCATTTGAAGCATCCTTCTCGCCTTCTTTGGGGGCATGGGATGTTTCCTTGTAAATTTCTGTAGGCGTCTATTGAGAAGAACCTTCATCCTTATTATTCTTGGGCCCGAGAGCCCTTCTTCGAGGGTAGTGTTTAATGTGATGATCTAGTGTGTAGCATGCAAATCAAGGATTTGGAAAGTTTAGGTATTGCAAATGGTGAACAAACAATTTGTTGCCATCCATCAATTTTATAGATTGAGGAACGATTGATAGCACCAACATCAATACAAACCCTCAGACTTTCTCTATGAGCACCTTCCCCAAACAATGTGCAATTTGCTTAACACAAGACTTCACTTAATCCAACATGTTGGTAAAATTTGTCCAAAGTGGGAAATGACTCTGATTTAGCTTTGTTCGATAAAGGTAATCACTTAAAGACTTAAAATAAGCATTGGCTCCAATAATGTTCCATGTTCCTCGAATCAAAACTTTGTGAGCTAGCTTGTTCAGATACAAATAGACAAATAGCAATATCCGAGCCCCAAATAGGACTCGAGGAAAATATCTAGTTTCGCCAATGTTGATCACACCATTTCTAAAATCCTTGTTCCAAATGTTTTTTCTGAGAAAATATTGTATGACACCTCCCTTTTGTAGTGCTTGTTTCCTTCTTGTTATCGCACAAGTTGTAGGTTGGGCAAAGCCCAACCCAACCACCAATTGGCAACAACTTAGAGAGCACTTACCCACTGTCACCTTAGGTAGGTGTTCTCGTCACTTTAGAGGTGAGGTAGTCACCTCAAAGGGGGAATCTCAGTGACCCTAGGGGGTATTGAGATGAAAATTGATAAGTATGAATGGATGTCCCTAGAAGTCAATTCTAAATGATAGGAAGAGCTTGGAAAAGGGTCTTTGGAAAGATTAAGGGTTGCCAAATGAGTTGGGTGACCTGCCGAGAGTAAAATACCTGCCCGAGACACAATGAAAACCAAGGATACTTGTAATATGTTAGTTGGACAAGCAAGTTAAGCTTGTTGTACCTAATTCCAGCAAAAGTACATGATATATATCGGCTCATAAAAGATAGTAAAGGCTGTAAAATAAGTGCTAAAAGTATGATTGAATAAGCAAGAGACAAGCTAGTGAAGGCTAGCTCAACTCAACAATGATAAAGCAATATTCTAGCACAAAAGCAAGGCTGAAAAACAAAAGCTTGCTGCAGAGATATTTATCTGCCTTATGGATGTAGCAAACCAAGCTTTATAGCAGAAAAATCAGCCAATGAAAACTACTTCTAACTAGCTCAACAAGTGTGCTAGGGTTAGTAGAGAGTTAGGGAAAAATTAGGGGTTAGCCCTAGGGTTAGTTTAGGAGTTAATAGGGGTTAAAATAGCCATACACAAGAGCACAAGAGAGAAAATATCCAAGGATAGCGAAAATTTCAGTCCAATACTTCTCACAATGGGAGAAGTTGTGATTTAAAATGAGATCTTATGATCTCTATTTATAGAAAATGTCACTAACATGGTTTGTCCACATTAGCAAGGGTAAAACATAAAACAAGGGGTCCACAACCCTCATCTTACCCCTTGCAAGCAAATAATATTAAACAATTCATCTTTAAATTCACTTTTACACAAAAGAAAATCCTAAAACAAGAGGACATCACCCCTTTAGGGGACATTTTGACACTGGGAGGAAGTCGTTGGTGTTGGAGAAGCATAGTTAGGCCTCTAAATGCCACATGTCAATCTTCTAGGCCATCTCCTCATGGTCAATGCCTTCTTCTCCTCAAAACGTCCATGTGTCAATAAGCCATGCCTTCACCACCAAACCCTGGCCCCTCTAGGTGACGTCAAGCCTCCAAAGGTGATGTTTTTCCTCTCCTAGGAAAAATGTTTGGCATGCAAGGGCTAGGTCACATCTTCCACGATGTCTTCTAGGCCTTCGAAGGTATCTCTCTCTCATCCGGCATGTGGGCCCTTGACATCGGACCTGTGGGCTTCAAGCCCCATTGAATCCCAAGCTAGGCTTGTTCCTCCAAAACTGTTCACCAACTAGGTCCTGCAAAGACAAATAGGCACGCCCTCCAAGGATCTCAAGTCATAATATCATGGTGAGTAAGTCAAATCAATAAATGAGCCACCTAAGCATGTGCATCAAAGATTACTTGGTCAAACAAGTAAGTGCTCAAAGACATTATGTGACTTGCCAAGCTTGGATATGGGAGAGTTGACGAAGCATCCTATTGGGTAGATCTTTCCCTAGGTCAAGGAGTATTTCCCAAGTGATCCCTCTCTAAGCCATGTGAAGTGGATGGAGTGGTTTAAGGATCAAGACTCAATGGACATGGGGTTCATGATGTACAAGGGGTTGTAGTGTCTCATTCATGGGTGCATTTGTAGAGGGTGTGTGGCACCTTCGTTTGCAATGCATTTTTTCCAAGCCCATCCTCTTGCCATTCTTAGTTTCTTTCATGTTTTAAAGGACGAGTTGAAGGCCACTGTCCTAGCGCGGTGTCCAGATAATGACAGTGTCACTCACAAATACCTTGCGGAAATGAGAAGTTTGGCTCGTAATGAGACCCCCTTTCTCTCAGTTGTGCAACTGAGAGCCACTACCCTAGCTTGGTCGCCAGATGATGGTAATTTCATACCGCTAGATACCCATGATCATGATAGGCCAGCTCGTGATGAGACCTCTTATCCTCCAACTAACCCCCTTAACATTCTATCATTTATTCTTGTGGGTTCCCCTTTTCTTACAGAGAAACGTTTCATTGCTTTTTTGGGGGATCCCTGGGCGAAGCATCTGGAAGGTTTATGTATAGGCTTTTATCTTTTACCCAACAACAATCCCACTGGGCCTTCAACCCCTTCTTCCCATAGAATGGGGGACAACCCCTTCTTGGGTCAATACACCCTAAAATCCCAAGAGACAAGGAAATGGGGGGTTTAAGTGATGAAAAGTGGTAAGTATGGCCGGTAACGGTACGATGGCTCTTCAAGGGAGTTCCTAGTAGCAAACCAATTCTCGAGGAAGACCACTTACTAGGGCACAATGTCAACCACCAAGGTGAAACAGGGAAAAAGGCATAATGTCCAACCATATGTCATGAAATCTGAAGCAGTCTAAGATACAACATACTCAAAACGCCTCAAATATTGAAATGACACTCACCATAATACCTGACTTGTATTTCATGGAGCAAGGCCCAATGCCTTTCGGAAGCCAGTTGGTGTGGTGGATGCCATCTGAAAATCTTGACCTCTGTGGTTGTGAGAAGGGTTTCCATCTACGCAAGTGGATATTGCTGGTCATGTAGTGTATCGACACTCCATATCTGCAACTCAAGGGCCTCGAGACATAATCTCCTTAGTTATCCCACAAAATGGGGATAACATTTGGCTCCTACTTGGGGACATGTGCTCGTCGTAGAGTGCATGAGAACCACAACATCTCCTAGTGGACCTGTGCCTGCCAAAACTCAGACAAAAGCATTAGAGAAAATAGGGTGGTGCTATCACCCTTCATCCATATACATAAAAATCCAAATGAAAACTAATCTAGAAAAGAAAAATTTGACATTTTTTCAAAACTTTCAATATTCAAGTAGAGCAAAATGAAATATGAAATGCATCTAAACGAATATGAGCAACCACGATGCAAATTCAAGGAAAGCAAGATGACCTACCTACTTACCTGGGGCCTTGGGGCCCTGAAGATTAGGTGATGGGTGATGTGAGGTGAAGTCATACAACCAGTGTAACCATCTGATCATCTCATCAAAGTATCTCCCCATGTGCTTAATCATGTAATACAACAAAGATAAGTCTAACACATAATGACAATGAGTATAAATACACATATAATCTATCATGAAACAAAACTCATGGAGATGGGTGGGAGGGAGGAAATCCTGTTGGAAAGAGAAACCATCAGCCTAATCATCATGCCGGAAAATGTAGCCACAAGCTCGATCAATCCATTTCTGAAGAGGGCTACCATATGTAGACGATGGCTCGTTTTCATCTTCACTAAGAAAATCACTGCTGCCTGAAGGCTAAGAAAGGATAAGAGATCCCAAGAAAACCTGTTGATTTCCCAAACAAGGGGAAATGGGGTAAGGCACAACCTCATGTCTAGAGAAAAACTCATTCCCCGAGTTTAGGGAACGTTGCTTCTTTATCTGCAAATCCTCACAAAAAGCCTCGATATGAAAGTACTTCCGTTTGGTAATGTGGACTTCTAATCTCTCTGAGATGGCCACATCCTGATCCAAAAATGAAGGTGGCTAAGAGTCCTCATACAACAAGTCTGTATCCAAAGATATGTATTACAAGTCCCAAGGGATGGTCAAAAATCATCCTGAAAAATGTTGTGTTGGATCATTCTTGACTGGACAGAACAAATCTATAATCATATCATCATCAAGACGCCAAATATCTGAATCATACACGCATGAAGACCAATCCTCTAAAGATGACACTTCAACCCCCTTTGCTCGAGAGCTACCCTCAATGTCATAAATGGGATCTCTATCAATGATGAAGCAACCCCCATCCCATCTATGTCACCCAACCTGTATGAAATCATCAATGTGGTCATCAACTATATCCGAGGGTTGTTCCACGAATTCATCTGCATCATAGGAGTTGATTACTTCTTCGCAAAACTAGAGAACTTCATTTTCTTCAAAAGGGAAAGTTGATAACAATGTCTCGTCCAGGCCTTCTGCAAGAGAAACTTCATCGAGATCCCTTTGGCGGTTTTCTTCATTTCCACAGTCATGGAACAAAGCATCATCAAAGTTTTCAAAAGGATTATAACTCATCATGTTCTCTTCTTGATGTACAGGAGAAGTAGAGGTCTAGATGTCTTTATCAAGTGGAAGGGAAGATACTTCATCTTCATGTGCAGGAGGAGAACAAGGCTGAATGATATCATCTTCGTCAAGTGGGGGCATGGATACCAATGTCTCATCATCTGGGTGTTGTATTTCATCAAGGTCTTCATCATTGAAATCTTCCTGAAAACTTTCTTCATGAATATGTTCTTTGGCTAAGTCTTCATCATCTTCAATAGGATCAAAGAACTCCCCATCTTGATCTTGATCTATAACGAGTTTGTAGAGTTCCTCGGGCATGAAGAGTGGTTCATCATCAGTTGGGAATCTTTTTTGGTACCCATACTTCTCGATCACAGCATCGTATAATGAATCTGTTCCAAAATATGCAATGGCCACTTCCCATGCTATGTTTTGGGTAGGCCTTTTCTCATAATCGTCGAGGATGCTCATAATCGTCGAGGATGGCATCATACTCTTCTTCTCTTTGTTGATAGAACTTGACTAGAAAGTCCTTGTCAGGACAAAGCTCCATCAGTTGTTCACAAAATTCGTCATCTTCTTCTATGCTTTCCTTGAGGCACTCAAAACTTTCCTCATTGCTCTTGTCAACTTCTTGTCTTTCAATTGTTGTTTCAACAAACTTTGGAAGATGCATTTCTCTCAAGCCTTCAATATGATCAAGGTCAAAACTTTCTCTCGAAAAAGCATCCTCCAGGTCCTAAATTGTATCTTTAAGACTTTGAGCTTCTGGTCCCCAACGTTTAAGGAACTCTCCGATGAGGATCGTCAAAGAAGATATACTTCTTGGCTTGCAAGAATTCTTGATCCAATCCCTTTGTTCATTTCCCAAGGATAGTAGGAACAACCATAGGCATACATCTTCATGTAGTGCATTCGCATAGTAGATGCATCTGGTAAACTCAACAATGTGTGCCACGACCGACAATGGATTACCATCGAACTTTGGGAGGACATCAAATTGGTTTATCGGGCACTTGTTTGGATATTCGTCAATAGCTTCGAGATCCAAGGCCTTGTATGCTTCATGAAAGTGCCACAAAGCCATGTTTCCATTACTTAGGGTAATACCTCAATGGAGTCGTCAGATGAGCTCAAGGATCATCAAAGGAGGGAAAGGGGAAAAAAGGAAAAAGTGGGTTCTCGGAAGGTGGAGTCACCAGATGAGCTTCAAGAGGAGCTCATCAAGAAAGGTGGAAAGGGAAAGTCCCTTGGGTGGAGTCTCCAGGAAAGCTAGGGTAAAGGCTTTGGAATAGCTTGCCAAAGTGTCATTAGGGTTCGGAAGAGGATTCAAAATCCTCCCCGGCAACAACACCAAAATGTTGTCTCCAATTGGTGGTTGGGTCAGACTTTGCCCAACCTACAACTTGTGCGATAACACTTCCATTGAAGATAGGACTCTGGTTCAACACAAATGGTTCATCCAATCCTGTTCCATCTCTGCATAGAGAGAATCCAGCCTGTCTAAAGCTTTACCATAGTCTAAACCTTGATCAAGCAATTCATGCAAACCTGGGGGAAAAGAATTGTTCTTGTTTTTTTCTTCATCCCTTGAGTCTACCCAAACTGTATCCTCTTTTGGTTGGTCCTGGATCACAAATATTTTAACTGTTTCCCACTTTTTTAATTAACGAATATAGCTTGGCTTTTCCATGCATAATAAGGATGAGGATTGCATACATGAATTTTAACAATAGGACAAGATTCTGTTGATGTAGAGACTCTGACTAGAAGAATTTGTTGTTGGACTTGGATATTATCACAAAATGCCCCCACCCCCTTAGTGCATTTGTGTTTGGGGCAGGTGGCACAAAAGCGGATTGTATGCAAAGATCCTCATTTCACCAATCTGTGGAAATTTCAAGAAAACATTGCTTAATGTAATTTCAGAAATTTCACCTCAGCTTTGAGGTTACTTAGATCTATTTCCTGTGAACTTTCAGCCTTAGGGATGAATCTGAAATATAAATTACAGCTGTACATATTTAACTTCTGTTCAACCAAGCACTCAAGGCATCCCAGGAAAATAAATACCGAACAATTGTACTTCAAGGGAACTATGTTTCCAATGCTTAGGGCACAATCCCCAAGATATAATATATATGAAAATAATTTATTAACAGCAGATTTGTTACAGCCACAAATCTGCTCTTTAAGTTTCTATATACTTGTCAAATCACTCAAGAAAGTCTGCTAACTGTTGATGATAATCAGCATACCAAACAGCCCTATAAACTACTCATTTACCATGAGAATATAAGCTGAAAATCAGATCTGCAAGTACACAAAGTTTGGACAGCAAAGTACACTTCATTATACATAAGAGTAAAGTTACAAGTACATACCAAAGGCTTATCACGTGCTAGTACAAGATAGTCCTTCAAGCTTATGACAAGCTAGGACTCTCCAATGCCTCCAAACCTTAGCTACAACATCCACCATCAATAGCAAACCCTAACCAACAATACAAAGGCCTAGCAAGCCATCCTAGCAAGCTATCTAGCCAAACCAAAGGCTCCACAACAAGCTAGAATCAATACCAACAAGTCCACCCTTGATCATTCTCCAAGCTTTCCTCATAAAAGCTCACCAAGCAGAGCACTCCAAGTTCTACTCTAGGGTGTTTTTGCCACAATTCCTAGGTCCTCCTCAGACAAGGACTCAAACCTTAGCACGTCAAATCTCCCCTAGGTTTTTCCTCTCACAAACCTTAGTGCCTCTCTCTCTTACATAAAGACAAGTACGAAGACTCAAAACAAGTGCTTCTTCAAGATACAAATGATCTAATGAATTCTCACATACTTCTACATGATTTTCTACAACTAAACACTCTCTCCTCCCTTTATATAGAATAGGTGAGGGAGGCTAACAATAGAAAAGTGGATAAGGTCCACAAATGACCTAATCTAATCCTCAAGATAAGGTCTCCAAGTGAAATGCTCTCTCTCAAGGTGTACACATGTCAAGAGAAGGATCCTCAAGTGGTGTGCTCTCCAAGCATTGGCTCCAAGGGTCAAGTACTCCTCATCATAAGGCTCATCGCTCTATACGACAAGCATCCAATGCTCCTCCTCAACATATGTGTTCTAGGTCCTCATACAACCCCAAGCAATTAACCTTCAACCCAAGCATTCTCAAGTTAAGTGCCCATCCTCCTAAGGCATGTCAAGTGGTCCCAACCATCCTAGGGCCAAGCGCCTTCCCTCCTAGTGCCCAACACTCCTCCTTCAAGGTAGATCCAATACCCATGCAAGCAACCATTGTCCTCAACATTGTAATATCCCTGATCCCGTTGATCAAGATATTTGCTACTGATCTATTATTCTGTCTTGCAGATCTGATACACTGGGGGTTTCTGGATGCGTTTCAGTTGTATGTTTGAGATCTTGATGGTTATTGCAGGTGCATGTGGGTTATTGCATGTGCATGTTGCATATTTATGGTTTAAACAACATATAAAGGACGCATGCATAAGTAAAGAACATCAACTGCCCAATATCATGTATTATACGTCTCAAGCATGGAAATACAATAGCCTACTGGAAATATAGAATATAAACGTCAGCCAGATCTCATGGATCAGTACTGGAATACAATCAAATAACATAAAAATATTCGTGATCAGAAGATGATAGCAGATCTTATGCATGCACGGATAGATTGGCGAAAATATGCGATTCCGGCGAAATACGGTAACCGCTACCAGCTGGAAAACTCTTCTGGAAGTTCAGACTGTCAGAATACGCTGGAAACTGCTCCAAAAGAAGCGCCCTGGCCTCTAGACTGAAATGGGTGAGTGCCGGATCTCGAATCTGGTCTCTAAGGCACTGGATCTGGACCCCTGGGGGGTTTGCGCACCTCCTGGAGCACTGGATGCGCCCCAAAGGATTCCACCA
>ML777576.1:1428133-1444141 GCA_009831015.1 Picea engelmannii
GAAATGGGTGAGTGCCGGATCTCGAATCTGGTCTCTAAGGCACTGGATCTGGACCCCTGGGGGGTTTGCGCACCTCCTGGAGCACTGGATGCGCCCCAAAGGATTCCACCAACGGAATCTACTGCTATATGGCTCAAAACGATCGTCTCACCAAATAAGGAAATGGGTCGGAAGGATTTGTTTGGATCTGCTTTGAAACTTTGCCTACAACACCAAATGTCTGTCCAAAAGAGCTACGCCCTAAATGGATGAATGAGTTGATTTGCAAGATTCCACCGTTTGAATCTAACGATAGATGGCTCAATAGAAGCGCCCTGGCTAGATTTCAAATGGGTTAGAAGGAAACTGCAATCTGGATACGGATCTCGTGCAGCTCTCCAAACCCTCAAACTGACTTGCGCCCTCACTGGCTGAGCTGGGCACTCTGCAATGGATACTCTTGAAAAGTACGGTGAAATACCTGGATGGTATCTCCGATGTGCTAGGGTGTGTCTCTCAACACCGAAACCGATCAATGGTGGTGGTTTCCTCCAGAAATCCACAAAACAGTAAGGTCGGCTCTCCTCCTCCTCCTCTGGGAACTCTCAACATCAAATCATAACAATGCATAATGAATTAGGTTGCTTTACCCTTCCTTTATAGCTTCCCGAAACCCTAATTCGTTGTTGACCTTTTCCCTCCAAGTCACTTTTAATTTATTTTATTATTCCTTGATTATATCACTTAATTAATTAATTAATTAACCATTTTGCCTCTAAAAAGTGATTTATCCATCTTGATGGCTTCTCCGACCACTGAAAGTCACTTCTCATTAACTTATCCTGTAATACTCTTCCTCCCGATTCCGATGAGCTATTACACTAAGAGGTTTCTCCAAGTAATATGCCCATTATAACCTTCTGAGTGAATTTAATTAAGATATGACCCATAATAACTCAAAATTACGGAAATCGTCGGAATACAACGGAACCAAAGCCCAGCTGTGCGGAATGGATCCTGATGATGAACGATACAAGTCGGGCTCAAATAAACCCCTCAATATCTCTCAAACTCTCTGTCACCCCTATCTGGCTACTCGGGCAGGCATAACACTTTGAAATGTTGTAATGTTATAATGTCCCAAAATGGGGACATTATAGTCCTCTCTGCCGACATATTGCTTGTCCTCAAGCAATAATTGAATCCAACTACATATGTTACCGGGGTCCCATATCCACCTGTGTGACACAAGGTAGACTCCCCTCAAGATGTGGTCTCTCCAAGTGCTCACCACGCATGACACCTACATGCTCTTGATGAGTAGAGTGATCAATGCCCAAAGAATCTCAGTCAACTCCCCAAGCAACCACTCTACTCGAAACTCAACTCGATCAAACGTTGAACTACCAAGCACTCCAATCCCTGGATTCCTTATCAAAATGTGAACTGCAATGCCCTGTGGAGTATAATTCTTTAACATATCAACACCATGAGTCTCCTGCACATAAAAGATGGCCTCAACCCGAAATGGGTCTATCCTACCAGACCATACCAACTCAGCACGACCCCCACCGACTGAGCATGTTGCTGCCATAGTGAGGTACTAGAAGACCTCAATGAATCACCAGCGAGTGACGTGCTCTCCCCAATACTGAAACTCAATGGAAAATCAAAGTGACTTCCCCCTGCAAACGTCTGCTCATCTCCATCAGTCAATGAAATGCCTAGCCCTGTAATCCCAGAGTCCCATGCTAGGCTCTGACAAGGACCATCATGTTGATGCTGCTCTACTTTGATCATGACTGTTTGCTCAAAGTATCCATATTGGACCCTCCACGCATGGATCCTCATAAGATGAAACAAACTATCGACCCAATGGACTCCAGGATCCCATGTCAAATTTGGAAGCTCATCACTTCCCATCCCCACTAACTGTTGATGTGCCCGACTGGTAACTGTTGAAATCCGTCCACCCTCATCCCAATGAGAGTCTGAATATGTAGCAACCTCTGAGTTATCCTCTGTCCCATGGCCTAGGATACTCTCCATCACGCTTAGGACCTCAACTGTCTGCCCCTGATGATCCACCCCTATCCTGTTGTATGCAATCAAGACACTCCTGTCAGGTGGTCTCAGCCTACCAACTCTCTATGTCCCTGCCACTGTCTAGCACCCCCTATGCTGTTGTCAATGATAAAAGTGTCGAGAAAGGCTATCATAAATATCTGCACCCAACTGTAGGACTGGAAAGTATCATATGCTTTGGTCAATACCCAAGATTGGACCAAAATCTCATCCACTAGCACCCATGGTGAATAATCGCCTAAACTCCAACTATCGGGTACAACAGTAGATAACTCCACAAACTGTTGGTCAATCACTCTCCCTCCATCATCACTCAGATAGTTGTTGCTATTGTGAAGGTGATCTCCCAGAACTATGTGCTGCTGCAAGGGAGAGGAATCTCCATGCTCCACTAAGTGTGTCTCCTCCCTGCCATCCAATGCGTCCTCGTGAATCCCACTGTACATCTCTCTCATCATCATATGTCCAAGGTGTACTGTCGGATCCACCTCTGTGTGGATATCAACCAATCCTGGAACACAAATGAAAGTGTCCTCGTAACTACCCCTGGCTCTGGAATCCTCATGTGTGTGTATGATCGATTGTCTCAGAACTACCCATGAATGGTGGCCCCTGCGACACCCAAATATCCTCCAACAATGTAACTGAGGAACATATTTGACTCTCTGCCGAGATAGATATAGTGTATCTCTGACTAGTCTCCTCAAGGAGCTCATCTAATCTGGACTCTGATTCTTGAAGGGTTGTTTGTGTGCCTTCCAAGAATCCTCATGTGCTCACCAACTCACGAGTGAGTCGGTCCACCTCAAGCTCTCAGTGCCCTGTGATACATCTTGCCAATCTCCAATAGGTAATCTCTGTCCATCAATAACTGCTGGTAGTCAGCCCTCATCACAGTGACTCTCTCCATGAGTGTATGGAAGTCATCAATGGCAAGTCCCCTATCTGAACTGTCATGTGCCATCAAGGCCCTCCAACAATAACCTGCCACCAATGCGTGTGTATCATCAATGCATCGAGTGGCTGCCATGATCATGTCCTCACTGACTCTCAATTGTCTCGTCCAGTGTCCTGACTCCTGATCACAGTCCCGCTGAGGTTCTACCTCATGCCCCTCACTGCTAGTGTCAACAATGGAATCCCCAACAACACACTCCTCAAAAGATAAGGCACGGAACTGCCCACTGTCCACCATGCTACTAAGTCCTTCTGTAGGCCACTGCACACCATCACCAACTGCTACCCCCATCTGAATTGCACTGTATCCTGTATGGGCAACTGTATCTTCCTGTGCACTCACCCTACTAATTATCATCTGCGCCTGGATCCCATACAGATGTGTCCAGACACATGCTATGGTCATCTCGACCAATAAGGAGTGTATCATCATCATTGTAGATCGATCCTGGGAGTAAGTGTCCCAACAAGTTGTCGGTCTCCACAACCTGGTCCATCAATGGAACCTCCAAGAGTGGTGACTCACTCTCCTCATACTGATAGGTATGTGTAAGGTCAACTATCTCCAAGCCATACCTCTCCTCCTGGGTCTACAGATCCATATGTCCCTTGTGTACAATCCCCACACAAGGCTCCTCTACCATATCAGGAATGCCACTGATATCCTCATGTGTCGTGGCTCGCTCATCATCCTCCATAAATGACTTCCTAGAAGCCATGTCTACACCCATAGGTAGGTCATCCAACCTCCTAATCTCATCATGTCTAAGTGCCAACACATATGAATCCTCACAAGTGTCACCAGTATGTTGAAGTGTTGAATCCTCAACATTGCCTAACGGGGAAGATGAAGGACATGCACTATCATCCTGTCCATCCAACTGTCCCTCAAATGCGCAAGAGTCACTAGCCTCTGTCTCGATCATCTGGTTGAGCTTGTAGTACATGTCTAACTTTTGTACCCCAACTCTGGTAGTCCATTTGGACGATCCGTCAAAAGAAGGTATGGTGAGTTTACCAACTTTCCGGATGAAATCTATGTTATTCCCCTGTTGCTGCTGTTGTCCTCCTCTCCGAGGTTCTTTGGGATGGTCCATGCCCCTCAGTCCACAATACTCGACCAGTGTCGTGTCATGATGAAAGTCAGGACCCAATGCTGCATACTCCCTCTTGTACTCTGCAAAGTCTTCCCCCTGAGTGGGCAGCCTGTGTGCTAACGACTGTTGTGCTGCTGTTGGTGGTTCCCTCTGAAAACTAGGGAACCATGGTCTGGGAATCCTACTCGAAAATGTGTATGTGCGAGTAGGTGTCTGGGGTCTACTGCCTGCCCTTGAGTTCCCCTGTGCTGCATGTGGGGCTTGTGTGCCCGGAATGTCCACCATAGCCAATCTCTCAGCCACCTGAGCTAAGAACTGAGACATGGTCTGCTGACTAGCTAACATATCACTGATAACCTGCATGAAGGTTGCCTTTGGTTCCATGGGGGCCTTACCAGTGCCCTCTGGCCTCTCATATATGTCTCCCCACATCCTCTTTGCCTTCTGGGTCACTCGCTGAACTCATCGACTTTAGTCAAAGGCTGGCAGGACTAAAGCTCTGATACCACTGTAATATCCCTGATCCCGCTGATCAAGATATTTGCTGCTGATCTATTATTCTGTCTTGCATATCTGATACACTGGGGGTTTTTCTGGATGCGTTTTAGTTGTATGTTTGAGATCTTGATGGTTATTGCAGGTGCATGTGGGTTATTGCATGTGCATGTTGGTTATTGCATGTGCATGTTGCATATTTATGGTTTAAACAACATATAAATGACACATGCATAAGTAAAGAACATCAACTGCCCAATATCATGTATTATACGGTTCGAGCATGGAAATACAATAGCCTACTGGAAATATAGAATATAAACGTCAGCCAAATCTCATGGATCAGTACTGGAATACAATCAAATAACATAAAAATACCCGTGATCAGAAGATGATAGCAGATCTGATGCATGCATGGATAGATCGGCGAAAATATACGATTCCGGCGAAGTACGGTAACCGCTAACAGTTGGAAAACTCATCCGGAAGTTCAAACCGTCGAAATACGCTGGAAACTGCTCCAAAAGAAGCGCCCTGGCCTCTAGACTGAAATGGGTGAGTGTCGGATCTTGAATCTGGTCTCTAAGGCACTGCATCTGGACCCCTGGGGGGTTTGCGCACCTCCTAGAGCACTGGATGCGCCCCAAAGGATTCCACCAACGAAATCTGCTGCTCTATGGCTCAAAACGATCGTCTCACCAAATAAGGAAATGGGTCGGAAGGATTTGTCTGGATCTGCTCTGAAACTCTGCCTGCAACACCAAATATATGTTCGGAAGAGCTACGCCCTAAATGGTTGAATGAGTCGATCTGCAAGAGTCCACCGTCCGAATCTGACGATAGATGGCTCAATAGAAGCGCCCTGCATGGATCTCAAATGGGTTGGAAGGAAACTGCAATCTGGATACGGATCTCGTGCAGCGCTCCAAACCCTCAAACTGACTTGCACCCTCACTAGCTGAGCTGCGCACTCTGCAATGGATACTCCTGAAAAGTACTGTGAAATACTTGGATGGTATCTCCGATGGGCTAGGGTGTGTCTCTCAACACCGAAACCGATCAATGGTGGTGGTTTCCTCCAGAAATCCACAAAACAGTAAGGTCGGCTCTCCTCCTCCTCTGGGAACTCTCAACATAAAATCATAACAATGCATAATGAATTTGGTTTCTTTACCCTTCCTTTATAGCTTCCCGAAACCCTAATTCGTTGTTGACCTTTTCCCTCCAAATGACTTTTACTTTATTTTATTATTCCTTGATTATATCACTTAATTAATTAATTAATTAACCATTTTTCCTCTAAAAAGTGATTTATCCATCTTGATGGCTTCTCCGACCACTGAAAGTCACTTCTCATCATCTTATCCTATAATACTCTTCCTCCCGATTCCGACGAGCTATTACACTAAGAGGTTTCTCCAAGTAATATGCCCATTATGACCTTCTGAGTGAATTTAATTAAGATATGACCCATAATTACTCAAAATTACGGAAATCGTCGAAATGCAACGGAACCAAAGCCTAGTTGTGCGGAATGGATCCTGATGATGAACGATACAAGTCGGGCTCAAATAAACCCCTCAGTATCTCTCGAACTCTCTGTCACCCCTATCTGACTACTCGGGTAGGCATAACACTCTGAAATGTTGTAATGTTATAATGTCCCAAAATGGGGACATTACAAACATGCACCCCATGTAGAAGATATCAATGCCACATAAGATAACCACCTCATCAAGGAGTTTGCCACATCTAACACCAAGTCCATGGTCCAGCAACCACCTATAGAAAGCTCTCCAAATGTCTTCAACCAAAAGGTCTAAGATACAACTAAGCACCCCAATCACATGAAGGCATCCTCATGGTGAAAACAATTTTGAGCAACCCAAAAGCTAACAGAACCAATCCAAATGTTGTAAATGAACTAGATTGATTACCAAATACTAGAAGCATTGTGGATGAAATCCCTCATAAAGTAGTAGGAACAAGGATTAACCTTGTTATTGAATAAATTTGAGCAAAAGGAGTATGTTTATCTACCCTCATCAATCTCGCAGTCAAGAATATTTGCCTGCTACCTAATATGGAGGTAGGGAAGTTTCGAAATGAGTTGGAAGATGGCATTGAAATGGAGGTGCTTGTTATTGCATGGAAAACCCCATTAGCAATACCTAAAACAATCATGCTCAAACATGTAGACTACAATCCGTGTAAACCTAGAAATGACATGTTCAAGATGCTCACAGGTGCCCCTTTGAAACCTTCTAATGACTACCTAGGGAGCATGTAACAAGTGACGAAATATCTTGCATGTAACCAGGAGAACACATAAAGGGATTTGGGACTATGAATTGTATGGCTCGTGTGATGGGAAAGGGAATCATTTCTCCATTTCCTAAAACTGTGATGATCCGGATTATTTTCGGAACGAAATAAAAGCAAAGATATTACAATGAAATACACATAAAAATTGCCAGAAACAGAGAAATACAACAATACATGATTTCTATTAATGAAAGAAATGTACAGAGATTGTAAAAATATAGAGTGCAAGACTCACTAGAATGGTGGCAACTTTATCTCTGAGAAGAGATGTGACGGCTACGCTCATTCACACAAGATCATTACAATGAGGCTCTAAAGGTCTTTTTATGATAAACATGAATGCCAAAACCCTAGACATCCAAAAACCTAACCCTAGGAGATGAAGTGCCAAAAGTCATGTGGGCTCCATTGGGGTAAGTTAGTACATTAACTTCCCGGGGTCGTAACTTTTGCATACGATCTGTGTTTTAGGTGCGTGATAGCTCGTTGGAAAAGTCTTTTCGAGAACTATGCATTATGCCGTCAAACTCTAACTCCGTCTACAGTTTGACTGTGGCAAGCCAATAAAACACTGTTTAGAGCCCCAAAATGGCCCTGGAAGTACAAAAAGATGTATTGACATGAAAACTTCCAAAATAAGCCAGTTGGAACAGGTGGGCGGCCACCAATATCCACCTGGATGTTGTGTAGGGCTTTAGGACAGACCCGTAAGTGCAGAATTCACAATTACAAAGAAGATTCCCCATTACAGAGAAACGTGTTGAACTGAAAACTGTCAAGATGAGCCAGTTGGAATTTGGAATAGGTGGGTGGCCACCAATATCCACCTGGATCATGTGATCATGCTTAGAGAATGCATGTTGCCTGGAGTGCTATCAAACACTCTTACCAAGGGTTGAAGAACCATAGAGTCTACCTTGTGTATGTGCTAAAAAATTCAAGTTATTCATGTGTTTGATTTCTAGTGAAGCATTTACCAATCATGAATCTGGAGGCGAAGTATAGACAATGAAATTAATGTGGTCTAAAACAGCTTCTGACGTAATCTTGTCAACTAGAGAACACATATTGGGCAAGCTTGCACTCTTGATAATGTCGTTGAACTTTTAGTTACAGATTCCCCCCCCGGTTATTTAATTGAGAGAAACACCCTCGTTTTCCCTGAATTGATGGCTTTCCTCTTGTATGACTATGGTGAATTTCAGTTTTGCTTGTAGGTTTGGCCATCAATAACTACCCAACAACAGGGTAATAAATTTTGTATATGCTGGGATATATACCATCGAATCTAAATAAACTTTAAATTTAACAGTATATATCCCAGCATATACGACAAGAATAAACATTGTATATGTTGGGATATATACTGTTAAATTTAAAGTTTATTTAGATTTGATGGTATATATCCCATCATATACTACATTTGTTACTCTGTTGTTGTGTGCACCGCTCTTGAGTCTCAACATCGATGATGTCTTACCAACCTCCCTTCTTGTCTTGACATTTGTGACATGTTTAACATCTGGTCCTTTATCTTGACTATCATATAATCTATTGTTTTTTTGTTTAAAAGAAAATGAAAAAAAAATCTGAGGATAAGGAAATAACATGATAAATAATAATAATCTAATTTAAGGTCAAAGTGATCTCCAAGGAGAAAATACATATTCTTAACTGTTAGGCCCACTCACCATTTGTATTCTTAGATAGTAAATGATGTCTTTGAACTATCCAGATTGGATATTGAGAGTTCATCATAATTGGTAAAGGTTAGATTCGATTTTCAGTACATTTTATATTGGCTTTACATGAGAATCCCCGAAATAAAAATGTCTCAAGGAGATTTTCCCAACTCCAGCCAATTATGACAAGTTTTGAAAAACATAAATAAATGAATGTTGCCTATAGTGCAATTCTAATATACCATCTTGGTACAGAGCTAACCAATAATACGGAGAAGTTTTAAAGTGTCTTGTGACGATCATTTTTCCGAAAAGTATTTGCCTAAATCATGACATCGTGAATCACCTAGTTTACTCTATGAGTTTTTAATTCTATACCAACTCCGTGAATATTAGTTTCTTTTGAGAATATAGTATATTCGTCTATTGCCCCAAGTCAGGAATTAATTTTCCTACTATTCCATACTAATAAACGCTCTTGATTTGCTATTTTTTTTCTTAAAATAGGAAAATTTTCTAGTTTATTTTGTCGTTCCTTGAATTTACAATTAATTCACTTGATCTCGTCAATGTTTCTACAATAAAATGCAAAATCCATTTTCATAATGCCTTCCTAAAGTGGACTTATATTGCTAGTAACTCGGTGGTTTATAACAGTTTCCATATCATTGCCCTTGATGTTTGGTTTTTCAGAGATTCTGAGGGACTTATACTTTGGTAACAAAAGATTAAAAATGATATGAAACTTATTTTGCTGGTGGCATATTATAGAAATTAGAAATTGTAGGAGGATCTCTTATATATTGGATATTTTCTTGATAACAGGTTGCAAAAATTGCAAATCTCAACAATTTTGAAATTCCAAAAAAGATAAAATTACTTTCACACCCATGGACGCCTGAAAGTAATCTTGTCACAACAGCTCTCAAGTTGAAGCGAGAGGCTTTAAGGACCAAATTTCAAGAAGAACTAAATGAATTGTACCAGTGAAGTTAGTTGTTTCTTTAGTATTTTAGTGTAAGATTAAAGGGAGTGAGTTATCCAATTTCCTTATGTAACTTTTAGAATAAAATTGATTTTATTTTTTACTGCATCTAATCATTTGAAATCTATATGTAAGTTTTATATTTGTTATAAACTTAAAGGGTGCGTTGATGCTTCCTTTACTACATGAGGTGCGACTTATCTTACATTTTTATTTGTTACAAAGTATGCTGTGCTTATTGTACATACAGGTCATAAAGTGGCATATGAGAAATAATACCAGTAAAATAAAAAGGGAAGTAAGAAAATGTGCTTGTAATTGCGCTTAAATGACCATTGAGAAAGTTTGTGATGTGTTGTACCTAATATTGAACATTTGTCTGCTAGAAAAGATTGTTTGGATTCAGTACAGAAAAGCGTTTCCTATTTTATCAGGCTTCCTACTTTTCATGTTATAATAAAGATATCAAATTCATATAACTATTTGGGAGTTGCATACAAATTGTTTTTCTACTACAGTTTTCCAGCCAGTCAAACATTTGCCATTGGAATAATAAACTACTTATCTATTCAGAATTTTGAAGGGGAGATATGAACGACTCAACTATTGAAAAATTTTGGTCGCTGGACCTTCAAGGGAAGATCAAATTTGGCATGTAAGAAAGGTGCAACATCCCATTTGGATGGGTATCTCAACTTCATTAATTGCATCAAACTAGCATGTTTATTGATCTAGTTTTTGTTTGGAGGCAATGCGTAGGTACCTCTGGTCCTAAAAATAATGCAGAAATGAGTTTGGAGGCCAAGTTAGTGCAATTGAAGCATCAACATCCCGCGAGTTATAAAGTGGGTTCTGTATTTTCATATGATAGATCATGTGACTTCTCTAAACTTTAGTATTGTCCATAATTTCCATAATACGAGGGACTCCCAAACGTCCAAATGATCTAGCAAGTCTCGAATTAAGTTTACCATGAAACCTTAATGCATTGATAAAAAAAATTATCGAGTGGTTGCTTACAAGCTTCTTGATGAAATAGGATTGGTTTCTTTTATGGTTTTAGCTTGACAACAATGATATTCTTAGTTTGAGATTGCACACCAGTTACTTACAAGCTCCTTATTAATTCAACATTTGATTTCTTTTACGGTTTTTCCTTGAACTTAACATTATTCTTAGTTTGAGATTGCACACTGATAAGTAGATATGCATATTTGTGTAAAAGCTAAACATCTTGCACGGAGTAAGTTGCTCAACAAATCCAATGGAGGCTTACACACATTTGTGGATGGCATCCCTAGTAAACCTGTTTGCATAGATTGATGCATCTAACCCAAGGGAATTCGAACAAGGCACCTACTGGCATGAAACTAAGAAAATGCCCAACAACATTGGTGACAACTAGTGGAGCTAACCCCTTGGGTTATTGCCAGTGACATCATCTGTGTAACTAGCAATTTCCATTTGTATATGGAATGTGTAAAAGTAATCCCCAGACTCCAAATTGCATTCTTGTTTCTTAGAAGCAGAGTTGTTTCTGAATTTTATACCTGATTTTAAAGCTGGCGATGTTTCTACGTTTGTACATTCTTTATACAAGAAATAAAACAACAAGGTGGACTGTGATTTGTCCTCAAAGAAGAATACAACACCCAAATTGCAGTCTTGTTTTCTTAGAAGCAAAGTTGTCTCTCAATTGTACACCTGATTTTAAGGGCAACATTGTTTCTATGTTTGTACATTCTTTATAATTGAAAATAAAACAACAAGGTGGACAATGACTTGTCCCCAGATAAGAAAAACTTATTTTTCATTGTGTGCTTCTTTGCTCTCATTGTTCTATTATTTTGAATTTCTTGTTTCTGTTGAATATCTTCAAGCATTGCATATTCTTCTCTATTTGTTGCAGGTTTCTCTCCAGGTTTAACAATTGGTATTAGAGCAGTTGTTGGCTTGAAGGGGATGTCTTTGTCGCCATGCTAAGGAAATTTGGTTTGTGGAATCTCAAGTTGTTGAGGCCTTGTTTTGAGGATTTGATCAAACAGCTAGACAAGTCTGAGTATCTAGGTTAAGGAGCTCAAACCGGACTGTTTTGTTGCTGCAACAGTGATTTTGAGGTAGCCAACTACAATGAGAGACTGGGAAGATATATGTGGTAGACGAAATGGTGTCTAAGCATTAGATGATTGAGAAATTTAATGGCCACAACTTCAATTTGTGGAACTTGAATATGGAATATATGCTTATTGAAAGAGAACAACTGGAAGTTGTCATAAAGGACACAGCTTGAAACTATGAAGTGAGAGGATTGGAACAAGATGAATGATAAGGTCATTGTCTTGATTGGTCTTAATTTATCTGATTCGGTGTTAATGAATGTGTTAGGGGAAACTGCAGTAAAGAATCTTTGGGATAAGCTTGGCTTGTTGTATCAAGCTGAATCCCTCATAAATTTGATTTTCTTGTAGAACAAGTTGTATGCTCTGAAGATAAAAGATATTGGTAGGGTTATAGATCACATTAATTCCTACAATGCCTTGTTTAATCAACAAGGCCATTGGTGACAAAGTAAAGGACAATGAGTGATGCAAAGCCTTTCTCTATAGTATTTTGGATTATTGGGAGAATCTGATGGTGGCCATTATCAAGGCTACAAAGGTAGAGAATCTCAAGTTGGATGAGATCGTGGGTTAGTGGTTGTAGTAGGAGACAATGAGAACTTCTAAAATAAACATTAATTTAGGAGCTTTGGTGAGGAGGGATTGCTCTAAGGAGCGAAATGAAGAGAGATCTAATGGGAGGAAATCTAGATCTAAAGGAAGATATAATAGTAAAGGTAGGAAGTGGTAAAAATTGATTTGTTGGAGTTACCATCAACAAAGGAATAAGGAGAGCAAATGCAATCTTGAACCTTCGAAGAAGAAAAAAGAAAATAAAGAGGATTTGGTCATTGGTATTTCTAGTTGTGAGGACATGTATATCTCTTTTGCATGCTTGTTAACCAATGTCCATGAGGAGGCATGGTTGATTGATCCAAAAGCTTCCTTCCATGTAACTCCCCATGAGGAGTGATTTGTAGATTATGAAGAATCACATGGAGGCAAAATATTTCTTGAAGATAATCTCAGTTATGAAATTGTTGAGTATGGCAATGTAAAAATCCAATACAAAGAAGGATCAATGAAGCAAGTACCTAATGTGTGATATGTGTCAGGATTGGAATGGAGCCTACTTTCAATGAGCCAACTTGTTGATGCAAGTGTTTCTTATGTCCCAAATTTGCGCTCAAAGTTATAAAGCTTTGAAACATAAGTGAAACCGTGGGGGAACTCAGGAAAGTCGCCCATTCTCACCATAACAACCCTTCCTCTCTTTCGGTTGCCTCTCCTCCAACATGTTATCCTCCATTCCTAGTGATAACGAAGGAGACGATGTCTTGAGGTCCACAAGTTGCAGACATGGAGTATCGCGAGGCAGTTGAGCAGGAAGGGGCCCCTATCATACCATGCATCACAATCCGATTGGTGGCAACAACATCCACCACACCTCCTTGGCCCACAGAGGAAAGCAGGTCTTGCTCCATGAGGTAACAAGTCTAGTATTGTGGTAAGTGTCATTTTAATATTTGAAGCATTTGAACTTGTTGCAAAGGATCCTTTCTTGATTTTCAAAACATTTGCTTGTAAACTATGCTTTTTGCCCTATTTCACCTTGGTGAGTGTCATGGTTTCCTAATAAGTGGCCACCCTTAGGGAAAGGGTTGCTACTGGGGGGTCTCCTTGAAGGTTCATTGTACCATTCCCGCTCATACTTGCCACCTTCCATCACTTCTTCCTTTCTATCTCCCAACCTTTTAGGTTTTTGGGCTTATTGACCCAAGAAGGGCATGTACCTCATTTCATGGGAAGAAGGGGCCATTAAGATCGGAGGTGCCTTAGCAAGAACATCATGCAATAAAGGCTCACCCTTGGATCTCGAGAGCAATGAAACACTTTTTAAAAAAACAAAAGGGACCTGTTGCCGCCTTATACACACCTGAGAGACGTGGAAGAAATCTTCAATCCACTTGGTGTGTCCTTGGGGGCAAGTGAGAGTTAAGGTGTTGTCACCTAATCCCCTACTTCGTCTAGGCCAACTCCTAGTGAAGCCAAGGGGGGTAGTCCCTAACAAATATACTAAGGCTTGAACTAATTTAAGTACAAAAAATGAATCTAGGAGTTTATTCTTTCATTAACCAACATAAAACAAAAGTACACACAAATCAATTATTCACCACGAGATATATCAAACATACACTTGCATAAAATGATACTTAAGACACAATTGTTAGATGTAAGTAAATTCAAATTTGCTTCCAAGTAAATGATTGAAAAAGAGTGTGAAGCATATGGCTTTGCAAAATGTGTAAATGAGACCATTGTCTTATGGTATCGTGGGCAATGTAGATCACATATTTTATTAAGGTAATTAATGGTAGATTAATGAAAGATTGTGTGGCCTTTTTAGAGGCTACTTCTTTGTTTGGAAATTTGCGGAGAACTTATCGAAGCTCTAGGGACCTCACCAGTAAGTTCACTAAAGGTGTCGAATGCCAAAAACGGGTGGGAAGCCAAGTCTCGAGAGAGCCTGCCTTACTTCACACACTCTCTTTAGGCGTTTTCCCACGCATTAAAGTAGAAACTATTGAGATTTCCCTAATTATTCTATCACCACTGACCCGCTCAACGTGTATGAAACTTACTTCCAGCAGATCGAGACTGGCTCGCAACTGGAAGGGCCAGGAACCACATTGAGAGCTGAGGGGAGTTTATTTTAAACAAAAAAATGCATGAAATGAAATCTAATCTAGCAATTAGTGTTCTACTTTACAAAAGGGAAAACTAATCTAACAATTAAAATCTTACTTTCCAAATAAAATCTAATCTATGTGAATATTTATTTAACTTTATTGTTTATGTGAGATTGTGGTGCTTTGTGATAAATATAAAGATTAACTTTAGCTTATCCTTAATTATGAAATTGAATCTAAGCTAAATTGCAAAATTTGAGGCAATTACCAAAAACATCGTCCCCTAGGGGGGATGAGGAGTGGGATCTTGTAGCCCCACTGATTTTATTTAAAGAAACTACACAACTCTTTATTGGAGTGACTTGTGACCATTCATTAGGGGGGTCACAAGTCTTTACAACGTTTTACAATAATTTATTGAAGAAATGGGTGCCCCTGGGGGTTCCAGATGCTCCAAATACGCCCAAAATGGACATAATTTCTTCTTATCTGTTCGCTGACCTGAATAAAACAACAAACAAATAATGACAAATGATGGCCAAAAACACTTTGGAAGTGTCTTTGGTTATTAGTACGAAGGCCTCAAAATGATTAAACAAAACTAATGTAAATTAAACAAAAATGAACTAAGAAAAACAAGCTAAAGAGCTTGTCTCCTTAGGGTCTGTTGACCGCCTCTCCAACTAGGGGGTCAACTCCATGTGCCATGAAGAGATGCATCATCAGATGCTCATTTGTCGAAGATTTTGGTTCTACAGGGCATTTTTGGCCCCAACACTTCTTTTTGTCACTGAGATTTCCGCACCCCTGCGTGGGTCAATAATGTAATAGGTCTGCATGGGTAATAGTTAGGTCAGTTACCTTGGGATCGGTTCATTGGGAGAGTTCCTTTCATTGAGGTTTTTTTTATCTTCAGGTTATCAATTGGGCTTTTCAGCCTTATTGATCTCCCTTGAGTTTTTCCCTCACACTTGCAATAATTCCTCTAAAGTGGTGAAGGGTGTTCTAATGGGCTTATCCTCTGGTAACTATTGTTTAGAGATGATGTAAATGACCATGTATGACATCTTAGAAAGTTTCGCGGAATTCCCTTGAGTCTAGATTAGTTTTTTTTAATTAATTAATTTTTAATTAAATTTCCTAAATTTGGAGATTTAATTATTTAATCAATTAATTATTTTTGAGCAAAAATTGGAAAAACTAGGTCCTTGGACTTTTGATAGGGGTATTTGTGCTCAAAAGAAATAGAATGAGACCTCCTACACCCTTGGACCAAGTTTCAGCTTAGTTGGACAACTTTTGTTATAGGTTTGTTCACCCGGAGTGTCAGTGAGTCAAAAACAACAATTTTAATTGCTATGCCATGACATAGAAAAATGTAATTTCATAATAATGAGTTAAGAGGATGATGCAAATGTGAAAAAAGATTGAGAGAGGTTGCCTAACCATTTCCTAACCCACCCAACTTGATTTAACCTTTTTTTACACACTCATCCCCTCACATCACTCAACCCTCACGCCCTCCTAGGGGATTTACGCCCCCCTTGGTGATGAGAAGTGGTAATTTGATTCTAGAAGGGGTGGTGGACCCCTCTCTTGAGTGGTGTGCCTTCC
>ML777576.1:1444191-1455282 GCA_009831015.1 Picea engelmannii
TGCACCCTACCCTTGGGATTCTAGCTTGTGCTTGGTGGTGGACACTTGGCATTGATCCAAGAGAGGTAGGTTTGCCTCTCCAAGTATAAATAGATCTCTTTTCTCACTCCTTGCTCACCATATCTTGAGCTATTGTTATGCTACTTGATTTTCATCTCTCTCTCTCTCTCTTGTCCATCTTTCATCCATTCTTTGGCTCTTAGGGTTTTGGAGCAAGTATTTCTCCAAGATCCATTTTTGAGTAATAAAAGAGAAGCTTTGGAGGATATTGAAAGAGCAACAAGTATTTTTGTTTTTGCTACATATGAGGTAACATTGTAAGGTTTTGGCATGGTGATTGCATAGAAGAGATTCTTAGGTAAAGTGTTTTACTTGGGTAGATCTAGCAACGAGTATTCTTGTTTAATTTATATATGTGGATTTGCTTAATGGGTGCAAGTATTTCATTTCATTAGCATTTTCATCCATATTATCTTTTTGTATGCATATTATTGTGCCAAGTTTTGCAGGTTTGACTTCAAGGGTTTTATTGGGAATGCCTCAAGGAAGAGTCCTCCCTTAAAGCACATATATACTCTCTCTTTCTCCTTCTTTACTCGTTCTTTCATTGTTGTTCATTCCATGTCATATTTCAGCTAGCATAACATAGTGGATTGGTCACTTTAATCATATTTTATCATAAGTTTTTAAGGAGAAAAATTTATGCCCTAAAACATAAATTTTTCTTCACATTGTTGGTGGTGTGCAGCTTTTCCAGCAAGCATAGCTTGCTGGTTTTTGCAGGTTTTCAACAAGTTGAGGGGGTTAAGTTGCCCTAAAATAGCCACACAACACTCCAAGACCCTTCTCTTCAAGTGGGTAACAAATCTGAACCTCTATTTTTCATTTTCTAGCTAGTTTTTCATTATTTCTTCACTTTTTAGTAAGTTCTTGCTTGCTCATAGCTTGGGAGGAGAATTGGTATGACTTACCTCCCAAGTGTGAGCTTGGGGTGGCTCAGGGTGAGTGCAAATTTCAAGTTTTTCATGTCTAAAACACCTCCTTAGGCTAGGATGTGGGGTTTAGTGAGCATTTGTGTTGATAGTTGTTTTGCTTGCTTATTTTCTTCACAACCTCATTGGCACAATAAGGTAGGCTTGCCCCCACCTTGTGCCATTGAGTTGCGTGGTTTGCTTTTTCACTTTCTCTTTCAAGTTTGTTTAATCTTAATAATTGCCCACACCTTGGGAGAGAAACCTCCAAAATCGTAAGGCTAAGATAAGTAATGTGTTATTGATCTTTTCTAATGCTTTGAAGGTTAAAATATTCTAGATCTAGATCTCTACACACATTGGTCCTTAGCTTAAGCCCTTGGGCATAATCAACTTGTTTAAATCTACTTGCATGTTATAAGCTATCTTAAGATCTATCTTGTGTACATGCTCTAATCCAACACACTAAATGCTTTAATGGTTTAACAAATGGTTTTTCTTTTCATGCTTTCTTATCTTTAAGGCCATTTGCCATCGCACTCAAGTTAATTGTTGTTGGATAAGTTGATAGTGTAGGCATACATCTATTTTTCAATCTTCTCTTTCACACTTAATGCTTTTCTTGATGCTTTAACATAAGATAAGTGGTAATAAGCTTGAGTTCTTCTTTCATTATTTGACAAGTTGTTCTTGCCCTTGTGCATTAATATTCTTTCATAACAAACTTTCATGTTAATGTTAAATCAATGGTGACAAACTAAATAGTTATTCATCTTGCTCTCTTGCTATACATGTGTTAAAGTGCTTCATTTTTATGCTTTCATAACACACTTAATAAGCTGTAACAAGTTTCGGTTTTGGCATTAAATCACCATTTTAAGAATCATAAAGTGACTAAAACATTCTATAATACGCCTAAAAGTCTAACCAATTGATGTACCAACTTAATAGACTTAATAGGGTACTTTAAACCACCATCATCACCATCTAAAATGGGGATTGAGGAGGGCAACGAAAGGTGCTAGGTCGGGGACGGTCTCACGGCGGGCGACGTCCTTTCCGTAAAAACTCAATCTTTCAAGTTGACCTGTGAAGCTAGGGTAGGTCTCGTTGCCTCACTTCTTGAGCATCCAACAACCATTTGGCAATTGGGGGAGGAGGTTTTTGGTGAATCACTTAACAAGGGTAATTAAAATCTTGCAATCTTAACGAACCCTTAACTCACTAAGTAATTAAACGTTGGCTTGATCTAATACATCTTAAGGCTTAATACTTGTAACTCAATTTCTCATCTCATAATACTTTGTGGGTTAAATAACTAAAGGTGTTGTGTATCTTTATCATTGTAGAATACTTGCACTTCAATTTCCAAATCTTCTAAGTATCTTTGTGAATGTTGATGATGAGCTCAATGTGTTGATGATGCTAACGCTTTGATCTTCTTTATTTCTTGCACATACAAACAAAATGTGGTTAGCTTGTTACATTGTATCATTGTATCTTTAGCATTCTTTATTCCTTGTATCTAACAATTTTGTGGAGTAACTATTCTTTTGTAATCATATTGTAACGAAACATCCTATAACTCTAGTTGACCCCTTGTCCAACCTTAGACACTAGTCTTAGTTGACCTAGGGAAAGGGCTTGCTTGACATAACAAATTCTTGCATCTTGCATCTTGCATTTTGCCTTAGCATCATAGGTTAGACTCCCCCCAACCTTAACAAATTAAAATAAACTCCTAGAACTCAAACTCTAAATCTTATCTAGAAACTAGGGACTACCCCCATTGGCTTCCTTAGGAGTGAGCCTAGACGGAAGAGGTTCAAACCAAAGTGACAACGTGGGCTTTGAACCTAGGTATTGTGCTTCCAAGGGTACACTAAGCGAGCAAGACTTGGCTCACGTTTGCAAGTGTGTATAAGGACGACAACAAGGTCTTTGTTTGTTGTTTTAAAACAACAATATAAAGACACTCTAATTGCCAAATATTGAATTAAAAGATCTTTGAAACATGTCAACTTTTAGTCTCTAAAAACTTCGAAGTAAATTACTTGCTAAAAATGACTTTTTTGAGCTAAATCTAGTTTAGGATGATAAATTGAAACATGAACTCTAGATCTAACCTTTAAATTCACTTACTAACTTAGATAAGAAAGATTTTGAAATCTGATGTATATCTAATATAAAGTAAGCAACTAGTAACCCAAAATATTTAAAGAAAATTTGAGATAAATGAGAAATAATGCTAGATTGAAGCCAACTTTGGATTATGGGGTCTATTTGATGTATTGAAGAGGGAATCTTTCTGAT
Organism: Picea engelmannii; assembly: GCA_009831015.1. Taxonomy (NCBI): domain Eukaryota; kingdom Viridiplantae; phylum Streptophyta; class Pinopsida; order Pinales; family Pinaceae; genus Picea; species Picea engelmannii. The sequence goes on from ML777576.1 coordinate 1,447,476, forward strand.
TAGATGGACTTGAAGGTGTTAGAAAATCAAGCTAGAGTCTTCCACTCCTTCAAATTAGAGATCATGCAAACTTAAGACAAATCTTACAAGAAACTGTTAAAAGTAGATGCATCTACTTCCTACACGTTCAATATATAAAGCATGAATTCAAGTAAGAATGACATGAAATCATAGATTAAATATGCTAAATAAGATCTAGTAATGCAAGCAAGCTCACTAATATCTTATTAAAAGATTAACAACATATATAATTGCAAGAAAAGAAGTTTACCATAGTCTCAACACATCCACAAAGAAGAATGACATCCACACATTAGCACAAGACACCAAGATTGACCTCTAAAGTCTTCAAGTTTTATTCCAACAACTCGAGAGAAAATTACAACAACATAACTTTACATAACCCAATCTGATTACAAAAGGAGAACTACCTCCAATATATAGCAAGAGGGAAGAGTTTCCAAGAGAAGGAAGGCACACCACATGGAGAGGGAGGGCGCACCACTTGGAGAGGAAAGGGAAGCCAAATGTAAATAAATGGTAGCCACCTATCCCACAACTCCTCTAATCTGCCACATGTAAGAGATGAAAAATGGGGATGGCGCCACCTCTCAAGAAGTGGGCAACCATCTCTAGGAATGCACCACCTCTCCTCAAGAGGGGCACACCTCTCTTTGGTGACATCTCCAATACCAATATAAACATGTGTCTTTCTTACCCATGAAGCCTCTACATGTGTCAACAACCTTTTATTAACTCAAAGAAAGGATGAGTCAACTCAAAACATGTCCTAAACATGTTTCCCCAAAAATAGATTTGTTGATTTTATTTGACTTTTTTGGGTTTTTTTGAGTAAAATTGATTTTTAAGTGATTAAAATCACTAATTTTACTCAATCAAGTGGGTATTTAGGTAATATGGGTTCTCTAGGTCAAAAAATGAGCACCCCTAAGGCACATGAAGTCCTTTAGTACCACTTTTTTAATACAACTTTATTTTTTAATTAAAAATTCTCGTTTTGCGGAAAATTTTTAATTAACTAAAAAAATTGAAAAATTCCTAAGGGGGACTTAGCACATTTCCATAAGACTTTAGGAGTATGTTTAACATGATAATATATATTAGACACTAGGCTTAGATCCATGCTAATGCCTAACCATGAGTATATACTCCAGCTCTGGAGAATTGAGTGAAAAAACTCAGAAATTATAAATTACCTTTAAACGACAAAATATAATTAATAATTAAAAAAAACACTCCAGAGTAAAAACTCATGCCTAAGTCAAAGGTGGCTAAGACCTTTTACAAGTTCATCATGCAACATCTCTTATTACAATTTGTATAGAAAATGTGAAAAAATGTTGGTCTTAATGACCGACTGAACTTTTGAACTCTGAATTTTGAACAATAAATGTTCAATGTTTGGCGTCTCGCTGGAAGTCCATCCTAGTGCAACTTGGTGGATAATAGAACCCATAAAATAAATAATTAATCAATTACTTAACTTTCCAAGATAGAGCGTTTGTGAGCTATGCATTTCCTTTTTAGTGCACCTTTGTCTTCAATTTGGAAAGGCGTGCAAACTAAGGTAGAGTGTATGTGGGCTATGCATTTCCTTTTTAGTGCCCCTTATTGTCTTTAACTTGGTGATACATGTAAAGTAAATGGCTAATAAAGGGTTTGGAAAAAATGTCTTGAAAACAAAAAGATAAAAGAGACGTGGCTAGCTCTCAATAAAGGTTCCTATAAATGAGACAATATGAGCGCTTGTATGTCATGAAACCTCGTACCTAGAAGTCTATTCCCATCCACCTCACATTCACTACATGGGCTAGAGAGGTTTCTTCTTGGAAACTTCCCTTACTTGAAGAATTGGTTTACCCAATAGGGCACTATGACACCCCTCCCATATCTAATTTAACAAGTTGTATAAGGTCTTTGAACATTTGTTTATTTTGAAAGGGGAGATTTGATGCACAGGTTTGCGTGGGTCTTTTATTAGATATGGCTTACTTGGCACAATATTGTGACTTGTGGACCCTTGGAGAGTGTACTTGTTTGTCTTTGCAAGTCCTTGACAGGTGAAAGCTTGATTGTGAAGGCACAAGGTCACTTGGACCTTCATTTGGGGCATGAAGCCCATAGGTTGGATAATGTGCCCCCTTCTCTTTGGACACATGGATGATGAACGTTTCCTTTGGAGGCATGAGAGGACATCTTGGAGAAGAAGACTAACCCTCCCTTTGCCCAACGTTTGGCTTTGAAGGCTCAAAACGTCACATCCTAGGGCATGACGTCATATTTAGAGGGCTACTGTAACAACCCTAATTAACTATGTAATTATCATGAATAATTAATATTAATTTAATTAATTATTAAAATGACTTTATGGAGACTTTATTATAATATTATTAACATTGGTAGATGAAGTAATTAATGGGAGAGATAAGGTGGTTGAGGAATTAATGGGGGGGTAAGGCGGTTGGAGAAATGGATTCGAGGGAGGAAGATAAGGGAGAGGGGAGAACTCGAGGAGGGGGATCTTTGGTTTTGGGATATTTTGGTTTATGGGAAGGTAAGAAAATTTGGAGAGGAAGGAGGGCAGGAAACGACATTTTTGCTTGAGGACTCTCACAGGGGCACAATTGTTGTTGAGAATTTTGGGTAAGGGGGCTAGGAAACCGTAAGGATTCTTGGAGCTAGGGAGCTGGAGAGGCTATTCCTAGTTGGTTGGGAGGTTAATACTCAGTTTGGGCATGATCCACATCATCAACAACATTATTAGCTTCAGGTTCAACATCATCAACAACATCATTAGCTTCAGGTTCAACATCAGGCTGAGGTAAATACCTTATGCATTTTCTTATTGTTGTTATCATTATATTGTTGTTAATCATTGTATTGCTGTTAATTATTATACTGTTGTTAGTATGTTGCTAAACTGTCAATTATTATGCTGGAACAATAACTAAAGAAGTAGGTTAGAAATAATTTGTGTTTATATTATTTTTATGAGGCTCTTTAACTTAGAGGCCTTACAAATAGTATCAGAGCCTAGTTTCAAAACTGAAACCTTGGGCTTGAACAACCACTTAGTTGTGCAAACTAGTTCCTAAGATAGCGTGTAACCTACAACTTGAACCTTGGACTGGAAATAACCTTAAGGAAACTACCCAGAAATAACGCTAAGGAACTCATAAAATTATTGGACAAGAGGGTGAGTGCACCAGGGAAAAGACCCTACCACACCCCTTCCAGTCTCATGTTCGTATGCTCCTTGTTCCACTGTTCAAACCTCTGTACCTGCAAACATCCTCCCCTGCAAAATAACCAAAGGAAATAATCATATATATGTTTATATCTCAACACACAAAAACATAAATAAATATACATATATATAAATAAGAAATATATTGAAAATATATAGAATTTAAAAAAAAAGAAAAAAAAGGACTCATGTTATCTAAACTCCACAATCTAACTAGACAAGATAATAATCAATGGTATTAGGGATTGATTTTCTTGTACGGGTTTGGAATGATTTTTTTTTTTACTAGCCACATAATAGTGCTCGGGAAATGACTCGAGGAGAGGACAAATCACTCTCTACGATACCTCTTGAAACCTGCAAATCGAAACAGTGAAGCCACATGGATATGATCTCTTTAAAAAAGAAGAAGAAGGTAAGTCCAAATTTAGATTAGCCAGTGAGACGATATTGGGGCCACATATACATGGAACCAATAGTCATGATTTAATGAAAACAAAAAATGTGAGAGCAAATCAATGTTGCAATCGAATGTTAACCTTAGGGTTTGACAAAAAATAAAACCAGAACAACTTACAAACCCTACATACTGGTTATAATTGAAAAATATGAGATTGACCAGCATTAGATCTTAGAAAAAATCTCAAAAGGCTTTTTTTTGTGAAAACTAATTAGGGTTAGATCTACATAAAATAAACCACGCAAACAAGAGCTATATCCCTCTCGGTGCCAACCTTGAAAAATATTCTGAGAAAAGAAAAGGTGAGTTAGCTCAACATCTGAATCTAAACCTACAAACCAAGCATCAACTTATCAAAGCCCAGTGACCGAAGAGTCAAGCGACGACCAAGGGGTGGTACCCTTTTGCTCCAGCTCCACGCAACCATCGACACAAAGCACCAAGCAACGGAAGAGCCCATGGGCTCAGATACAAAGTTTTTTTTTTGCATCAGACCCAATCTTTTAGTCGAACTCATCAAATCCTGAATGCCATCAAACACGTCACCACTTAGTGCCCAAGACCGAGTCGATGTGTTAATTTTTCCATGTAAGATCCCACACGACCATGACTAATGCACTACACATCAGAAACAACCAAGACCGAGACAAAGACCGAGACCATCCCAAGACCGAGCGCTAAGCCACGAGGGAGAAAACGCTTCCATCTGCTCTACGCGTTGGGAGAAAACGCTTCTAACTGTGAATTCTGCGACCAAGTGTCAAGAGCCAATGCACCAAGGGTAAACATGTTGATGATTGGAGCTATGTGAGACATTCTCCAACTTACAAACTTGTGAGGTGTGGATCATTGCAGCTATATGAGTCTTTCTCTCAGCTTACAAACCTGTGAGAAACCCCCTAAGAAGGGTATGAGGTTCTTGCCTGAGACAGAGCTAGGAACGTAGAGATGACCTCCTCCATTCAGAGAGTTGAGAAGAACCCCATATGATTATCAAGTGGGAAAGGTGATCTGTTGAGTTAGACGTGCCTATGGCTGAGCACAAGGTGAACATGTGAAATCCCAAAGTGTTGGGCACATTGTTATGTGAACATAAATGAAGATAATGTATTAGCCTCCTATGAGCAACAGAGTTGAAGAGAAGAATCTAGATGATTATCTTGTGTAAGTCAGTGGGAAAGAAGATCTGTAGAGTGGATGTGCTTGTGGATGAGCACAAGTGAACGTGTGAAGATTTGGTTCTTCTGTGTAATCCAATGAATCAGACCTATGCCATCCCTATGGATGTGCCCCTAGTGGATGAGCACTAATGGGTGTATCAAAGCCTTTGCTATATATTATTCAAGAGTCAGACCTGCCTGTAACCCTAATTTTTATGTAAAGGGTACAGGTCGACCCCACCTTAATGAGATTAATAACAAATGTAAAAGATAATTAATCTGGTTAATATTAATTATAATAATAATATTATTAATAATAATAATTATAATATGACTTAGAGAGGTCGGTCCTGTTGAGCCAATAGACACTTTTGTTGATAGGACAAGTCTAATATAAGTAAAGGAAGATTCCCCATTGTGGAATCATATCTTTCATGTGAGTTTGGAAATTTCAGCAAGTACATTTACTTGGGAAAAGTGTGCACCTCTCTTGGGCGCTAGTCTTCTAGGGTTTGACCACCCTCTTGTGTGTTAGGTCTTTCTTGGTGGTGAAGGTCTTTCTCTTGAAGAATATAGCAAAGGATTTCATTGGGTTTTCTTCCCTTGTTGAGAAGGGTTTCCCATGATACTTCTTGTGTTCTTGTGCATGGTGTTTCTTCTTGTGATCTTGGTTGCTGCAACATTATTGTCTATGGTTAAGTTAAATGCTAAAATGGAATGAACATCATGCTTAACCTAGCTTATTGAAAAATCAACATGGTATCAGAGCATAGGTCTTGAAGAACCCATTGCACAAGCTACAAACTTTTACCAGTCATCCCTCCTCTTCTGCAGAACCATACCACTAGTACATATGACCAAATTTGCGACGGTTTTTCAATGATATTGCCACACTTATCTGTCGCAATTTCCACGAAAGTCGAGACTTTTTTTCGTCTCTATATCCACGATCCAGGTGTTCGTGGAAACATCGACGAAATTATCTCTCCACATGTCATCACCATCAAAATGGGTTAACCCTATGAATCATCGAAATTACGATGAAACTTCGTCGCAATTACGAGGCACAACCGTGGCAATTACGACAAAACTTAGTCGCAATTGAGATGAAACTTTATGCCAATACAAAAACTTACGACGCAGATGCTGTATGTGCGACGCAAAACCATGGTAAATGACGACGAAAATTCATGGCAATAGCGACGAAAATTTATGTCAAAACCAAACTTATGATGTAGATGTTGTATGTGCGACGAAAAACTGTGGTAAATTGCGATGAAGTTTCGTCCCTATTGCTACGGTTGTTCAAAATAAAAATTGGCTTCCAACGAACTCTCGTCAATATTGCGACAATGACTTTAAGTTTTTAAAACAAAAATAACACGAGATATGGTATTACCATATTACATTGTAATATGGTATACCATATTACAATGTAATATGGTAATGACATATTACATTGGTAATGTAATATGGTAATGCCATATTACACATATTACATTGTAATATGGTAATTCCATATTACAATGTAATATGGGATTACCATATTACATTGTAATATGGCAATGCCATATTACATTGTAATATGGCAATGCCATATTACATTGTAATATGGCAATGCCATATTACATTGTAATATGGCAATGCCATATTACATTGTAATATGGAAATGCCATATTACAATGTCTCTACTTTCTCAACAAGATGCAAGAAGTTCTTTTTAAAAACAACTTAGGATAGAAATTTGTCCTGAGTGGGATGGTGACCTTGGCATTCAACAAGATAGGAAGTAATTCATTGATGACAAGTGCAGCAGGTGTGCAGGTCCACAAGTGTAGTTGAACCCATTGCACAAGCTACAAACTTTTACCAGTCATCCCTCCTCTTCTGCACAACCGTACCACTAGTACATATGACCAAATTTGTGACGGTTTTTCAATGATATTGCCACACTTATATGTCGCAATTTCCACGAAAGCCGAGACTTTTTTTCATCGCTATATCCACGATCTAGGTGTTCGTGGAAACATCGACGAAATTAGCTCTCCACGTGTCATCACCATCAAAATGGGTTAACCCTATGAATCATCGAAATTACGACGAAACTTCGTCGCAATTACGAGGCACAACCGTGGCAATTACGACAAAACTTAGTCGCAATTGCAACGAAACTTTATGCCAAGACAAAAACTTACGACGCAGATGTTGTATGTGCGACGCAAAATCGTGGAAAATGACGACGAAAATTCGTGGCAATAGCGACAAAAATTTATGTCAAAACCAAACTTACGACGTAGATGTTGTATGTGCGACGAAAAATCGTGGTAAATTGCGACGAACTTTCGTCCCTATTGCTATGGTTGTTCAAAATAAAAATTGGCTTCCAACGAACTCTCGTCGATATTGCGACAATGACTTTAAGTTTTTAAAACAAAAATAACACGAGATATGGTATTACCATATTACATTGTAATATGGTATACCATATTACAATGTAATATGGTAATGACATATTAGATTGGTAATGTAATATGGTAATGCCATATTACACATATTACATTGTAATATGGTAATGCCATATTGCAATGTAATATGGTAATGACATATTACATTGTAATATGGCAATGCCATATTACAATGTCTCTACTTTCTCAACAAGATGCAAGAAGTTCTTTTTAAAAACAACTTAGGATAGCAATTTGTCCTAAGTGGGATGGTGACCTTGGCATTCAACAAGATAGGAAGTAATTCATTGATGACAAGTGTAGCAGGTGTGCAGGTCCACAAGTGTAGCTGACATTTCTATTGAAAGATGGATGTTAGAGAAAATGTGTAAATCTTTTAGATTGAACAAGATTATATATATATATATATATATATATATATATATATATATATATATATATATATATATATATA
>ML777576.1:1490116-1516862 GCA_009831015.1 Picea engelmannii
CAGCCTGCGGAAACAAAGTACTTCCGCAAGGCAATATATATGCAGCCTGCGTACTGTCTCCAAAAGAGTGATTTTGAGAAACTGACAAGTGTAACTTTCTTCATGAAAATGATCTTAAAGAAGAGCTAGATCTTCTATCACCACATCATTATCATGTCATCATCTTGATAACCAAAAATGAGGATAACAGTCACCACATCATTATCATGTCATCATCTTGATAACCAAAAATGAGGATAACAGGTCGCGCTGCTCAGTTTGTGGAAGTCTATCACGAAACTATTGAGGTTGAGGCTGTTCAACAAGTCAAGATACATGAGAGGACGGTGTGCAGAAGGAATCTTTGCGCTTTATTGCAACCTTGTCGACCTGCTTCTGTTGTATAGAAGGTGCTTGGGGCAAGGCTGTAGTGGTTGCAGTGTCCTTTTTTTCTCCTTTTGAACAGATTGTGAAGAAGCTGAATTTTGCAGTATGAGATACTACATTGTGACACTTTTTAGGTGGAACAATAGTCATAACTATCTCTAGTATTCTGTAGAGATGACCCCCCAAAGTAACAATGACACTACAGGGTCGAGACTCATAAACATCATGGCGTCTCCACATATATGGTTGGCCCAAGAGCACATCACAGACATCTAGTGGGGAAACATCACATAATACCTCATCCTTGAAGGGTTGGATGCCGTATGATAATCGACACTATTGGCTAACACGAAGATCTCGTCCTTGGTGAAGCCACCGAATGTTGTATGGTTGTGGGTGTGGTGTTGTCGACAATCCCAACTGTTTGATGACCTCTGCTGAGATGAGGTTCTTTTGGCTTCCGCTATCAACAATAAAATGCAGCGGGGTCCCCTTCACCCACATCTGTGAAATAAAAAAGGCACTCTCCCTCTTCAGGATCTGTTGGTTATTCTGGTTGAATTGTCGCAGTAGCGATAATAGTAGTGGGGTCCGCGTCAATGATCTATCGTTTACCATTATTTTCAGAATCAGATTCTGAATCAGGGTTCGGCTATTTGTCTTTGATCTCGAACACTAATGACTGTTTTTAGAGACATTCATCGGTGTTGTACCAGGGGCTATTGTGCAACTCGCACCATTTTCCGTTGTCCTTCTTTGTTTTCCCGTGACCCTTCTTTTCCTGTGTCTTGGAATGTTTTTTGGGAAATTGTTTGTTAGGGTCGTCTTTGGTTGTTGTGGATTTGCAGACCCGAACTCCCATTTGTTCTGGTGCTTAAATTTCTGCTCAATTTTAACAACATATCGATAAGTAGCACCGAGTGATGAGATGTCCAGAAAATCCATTTCAGTCTGGATGTATCTGTGTAGAGCCCCACGGTATTACAGAACCAAATGTCGCTCGGAGTCTTTGATACCTGGCTTGGTGCGCAAGGTATGGAAGGTATTGGTGAACTCCGGAACTATTTGGCCCCTCTCTTGCTGCAGTGTGGTCCATCTAAAGTATTGGTCCTCATAGTTGCCAACAGGGTAATACTGTTCCTTTACTGCATCCACAAAACAATCCCAAGTGGGATCGACCCCATATATTCCAGATTGCTCGGTGAAAATTTGCTTCCAGTAAGTTTCCCACCAATGTTTGACATGAGGGAGAGCTTTAAGGAGTGTGAAGGTGATCTTTTCTTTGTCGAAAAAATTGTGAACAGAGAAGTAACATTCTAGAAGAGTTAACCATTTTTCTAGGGCTTCTACATCTATCTGTCCTTCAAATACAGGAATATCAAAGTTAACTTGTACCTTGAAAGGCAAGGTGCCTCCAAAGTGGTTGCTTTATGAAGATGCACCTGATTCTATTGTAGGCGTTGAAGGATGTGGACAAAATTCTCCATCATTTCATCCCTCTGTCGCGTGAGAGCTTGCTCAAGCAACAGATTGATAGGATCGTCTGCTGCGTCATTTTTCTTTTCTTCCGCCATTGAAGGTTTATTGGGTGTGCGAGAGTGATTGTCTTCAAGAGAGACAAGCTCGAGACCCAACTTTCTATAATAGACCTTGTTGAGGACATGCACTGAAAAAACGATCAAGAGTAGCCTGCTCTGATACCACTGATCCGAATTATTTTCGGCACGAAATGAGAGCGGAGATATAATAAAGAAATGCACAGAGATATTACAGATATTCAATAATATAACAGAATGTATCATAGATKCAACCATAAACATAGATATACAGTAATACATGATTTCTATTAATGAAATAAATGTACAGAGACTGTAAAAATACAGATTGAAAGACTCGCTAGAATGGTGGCAGCTTATCTCTGAGAAGAGATGTGACGACTACTCGCATTCGCAAGAAGATGATTACAATGAGGCTTTGAAGGCATTTTAAAAATAAACGGGAATGCCAAAATTCCTAGACATCCAAAAACCTAACCCTAGGAGATGAAGTGCCAAAAGTCACATGGGCCCCGTTTGGGTAAGTTAGTACATCAACTTCCTGGGTCGTAACGTTTGCATACGATCTCCGTTTTAAGCGTATGATAGCTCGTTGGAAAGGTATCCTTGAGGAGATTCATTTTGGGAGCTCAATCATGCCTTTGGCTATCATTTAGAACCTCTATCTCCAAAAACCTTCATTTAGGCCCTCAAAATGGTCCCGAAAGTTAAAACCTGCTAAAAATAGTAAATTGCCAAAATTGTCAGAAAGCTATTTTGAGCCAGTTGGAAAAGGTGGGTGGCCACCGATATCCACCTGGATCAATCCTCCCTCCTTAGGATGTAATGGTCTCCATTCTGTTGGGTTTTTCAGGTGAGAAGGAAAATCATTTTTTGAATCTGCATCTTGGTGAGCTTCTTGTCTTGCTGGAGACGTCGCGTTGCTCGGTTTATGGAAGTCTATCACGAACCTATTAAGGTTGAGGCTGTTCAAAAATTTGAGATACATGAGAGGATGATGTGCAGAAGGAATCTTTGTGCTTTGCTGCAGCCTTGTCGACCTGCTTTTGTTGGATAGAAGGTGCTTGGGGCAAGGTTGTAGTGGTTTCAGTGTCCTTTTTTTTCTCCTTTTGAACAGATTGTGAAGAAGCTGAATTTTGTAGTATGAGATACTACCTTGTGACACTTTTTAGGTGGAACAGTAGTCGGAACTACCTCTGGTATTCTGTAGAGATGACCCCCCAAAGTAACAATGACACTACAGGGTCGAGACTCATAAACAACATGGCGTCTCCACATATATGGTTTGCCCAAGAGCACATCACAGACATCCAGTGGGACAACATCACAAATACCTCATCCTTGAAGGGTTGGATGCCGTATGATAATTGACACTATTGGCTGACACAAAGATCTCGTCCTTGGCAAAGCCACCCAATGTTGTATGGTTGTGGGTGTGGTGTTGTCGACAATCCCAACTGTTTGACGACCTCTGCTGAGATGAGGTTTTTCTGGCTTCCGCTATCAACAATAAAATGGAGTGGGGTCCCTTTCACCCACATCTGTGAATGAAAAAGGAACTCCCCCTCTTAAGGATCTGTTGGTTCTTCTGGTTGAATTGTTGTGGTAGCGACAATCGTAGTGGGGTCTGCGTCAATGATTTGTCCTTTACCATTATTTTCAGAATTAGATTCTAAATCAGGGTTCGACTCTTTGTCTTTGATCTCAGCCACTAATGACTATTTTGAGTGACATTCATCGGTGTTGTGCCAGAGGATTTTGTGGAACTCACACCATTTTTCAGCGTCCTTCTTTATTTTCCCGTGACCCTTCTTTTCTTGTGTCTTTGACTAGTTTTTGGGAAACTATTTGTTAGGGTCGTCTTTGTCATACTTTGGTTGTTGTGGATCTGTAGACCCGAACTCCCGTTTGTTCTGGTGCTTAAATTTCTGCTCAATTTTAATAGCATATCGATAAGTAGCACCTAGTGATGAGATGTCCAGAAAATCCATTTCAGTCTGGATGTATCTCTGTAGAGCCCCACGGTATTTCAGAACCAAATGTTGCTTGGAGTCTTTGATACCCAGCTTGGTGCGCAAGGTATGGAAGGTATTGGTGAACTCCGTAACTATTTGGTCCCTCTCTTGTCGTAGTGTGGTCCATCTCATATACTGATCCTCATAGTTTCTAACAGGTTAATACTGTTCCTTTACCGCATACACAAAAAAATCCCAAGAGGGATCGACCCCATATATTCCAGACTCCTCTATGGAAATTTGCTCCCAGTAAGTTTCCCACCAATGTTTGACACGAGGGAGAGCTTTAAGGAGTGAGAAGGTGATCTTTTCTTTGTCGAAAAAATTGTGAACAGAGAAATAACCTTCTAGCAGAGTTAACCATTTTTCTAGGGCTTCTGCATCTATCTGTCCTTCAAATACAGGAATATCAAAGTTAACTTGTACCTTGAAAGGTGAGGTGCCTCCAAAGTGGTCGCTTGATGAAGATGCACCTGATTCTATTGGTGAGCGTTGAATTATGTGGGAAAAATTCTCCATCATTTCGTCCCTCTGTTGTGTGGGAGCTTGCTCAAGCAACAGATTGATAGGATCGTCTGCTCCGTTGTTTTTATTTTCTTTCGCCATTGAGGGTTTCTTGGGTGTGTGAGAGAGATTTTCTTCAAGAGAGACAATATCGAGACCCAACTTTCTATACTCGGACCTCGTCGGGGACATGCACTGAAAAAACGATCAAGAGCAGCCTGCTCTGATACCACTAATCCAGATTATTTTTGGCACGGAATGAGAGCGGAGATATAATAAAGAAATGCACAGAGATATTGCAGATATTCAATAATATAACAAAATGTATCATATATGCAACCATAAACACGGATATACATTAATACATGATTTTTATTAATCAAAGAAATGTACAGAGACTGTAAAAATACAGAGTGAAAGATTCGCTAGAATGGTGGAAGCTTATCTCTGAGAAGAGATGTGATGGCTACTCACATTCGCAAGAAGATGATTACAATGAGGCTCTGAAGGCCTTGTTACAATAAACAAGAATGGAAAAAGTCCTAGACATCCAAAAACCTAACCCTAGGAGATGAATCACTAAAAGTCACGTGGGCCCCGTTTGGGTAAGTTAGTACATCAACTTCCTGGGGTCGTAACTTTTGCATACGATCTCCGTTTTAGGCATATGATAGCTCGTTGGAAAGGTATCGTCGAGGAGATTCATTTTTTGGGTTCAATAATGCATTCTAATATTATTGAGAACATTTATCTCCAAAAACCTTCATTTAGGCCCTCAAAATGGCCCCGGAAGTTAAAACCTGCTGAAACTAGTAAATTGCCAAAATTGTCAGAAAGTTGTTTTGAGTCAGTTGGAAAAGGTGGGTGGCCACCGATATCCAGCTGGATCAATCCTCCCTCCTTAGGAAGCAATGGTCTCCATTGCTTTGAGTTCTCGGGGGAGAAGGAAAAGCGGTTGTTTAATCTGCATCTTGGTGAGTTGCTTGTCTTGTTGGAGACATCGCGCTGCTTAGTTTGTGGAAGTCTATCACGAACCTGTTGAGGTTGAGGTTGTTCAAAAAGTCGAGATACATGAGAGGAAGGTGTGCAGAAAGAATCTTTGCATTTTGCTGCAACCTTGTCAACTTTCTTTTGTTGGTTAGAAGGTGCTTGGGGCAAGGCTGTAGTGGTTGCAGTGTCCTTTTGTTCTCCTTTTGAACAGATTGTGAAGAAACTGAATTTCACAGTATGAGATACTACCTTGCGGCACTTTGTAGGTGGAACAATAGTCGGAACTACCTCTGGTATTCTGTAGAGATGACCCCCAAAAGTAGCAATGACACTACATGGTCGAGACTCATAAACAACATGGCATATCCACATATATGGTTGGCCCAAGAGCACATCATAGACATCCAGTGGGGCAACATCACATAATACCTCATCCTTGAAGGGTTGGATGCCGTATGATAATCGACACTGTTGGCTGACACGGAGATCTCGTCCTTGACGAAGCCACCCAATGTTGTATGGATGTGGGTGTGGTGTTGTCGACAATCCCAACTATTTGACGACCTCTGCTGAGATGGGGTTCTTCTGGATTCCATTATCAATAATAAAATGCAGCGGGCCCCCCTTCACCCACATCTATGACTGAAAAAGGAACTCCCCCTCTTCAGGATCTGTTTGATCTTCTGCTTGAATTGCTGCAGTAGCGACAATAGCAGTGGGGTCCGCGTCAATGATCTATCCTTTACCATTATTTTTAGAATCAGATTCTGAATCAGGGTTCGGCTCTTTGTCTTTGATCTCAGCCACTAATGACTGTTTTGAGCGACATTCATCGGTGTTGTGCCAGGGGATTTTGTGGAACTCGCACCATTTTCCGATGTCCTTCTTTGTTTTCCCGTGACCCTTCTTTTCCTGTGTTTTGGATTGGTTTTTGGGAAACTGTTTGTTAGGGATGTATTTTTCATACTTTGGTTGTTGTGGATTTGCAGACCCAAACTCCCGTTTGTTTTGGTGCTTAAATTTCTACTCAATTTTAACAACATATCGATAAGTAGCACCGAGTGATGAGATGTCTAGAAAATCCATTTCAATCTGGATGTATCTGTGTAGAGACCCACGGTATTTCAGAACCAAATGTCGCTTGGATTCTTTGATACCCATCTTAGTGTGCAAGGTATGGAAGGTATTGGTGAACTCCAAAACTGCTTGGCCTCTCTCTTGCCACAGTGTGGTCCATCTAATGTACTGGTCCTCATAGTTGCCAACAGGGTAATATTGTTTCTTTACCGCATCCACAAAAAAATCCCAAGTGGGATCGACTCCATATATTCCAGACTCCTATGTGGAAATTTTCTCCTAGTAAGTTTCCCACCAATGTTCGACATGAGTGAGATCTTTAAGGAGTGCGAAGGTGATCTTTTCTTTGTCGAAAAAATTGTGAACAGAGAAATAACTTTCTAGCAGAGTTAACCATTTTCCCAGGGCTTCTATATCTATCTGTCCTTCAAATAAGGGAATATCAAAGTTAACTTGTACCTTGAAAGGCGAGGTGCCTCCAAAGTGGTCGCTTGATGAAGATGCACCTAATGCTATCGGTAGGCGTTGAAGGATGTGGGTAAAATTCTCCATCATTTCGTCCCTCTGTCGCATGAGAGCTTGCTCAAGCAACAGATTGATAGGATCGTCTGCTCCGTCGTTTTTCTTTTCTTCTCCCATTGAGGGTTTCTTGGGTGTGCAAGAGCAATTTTCTTCAAGAGAGACAAGCTCGAGACCCAACTTGCTATATTCAAACCTCGTCGGGGACATGCACTGAAAAAATGATCAAGAGCAACCTGCTCTGGTACCACTGATCCGGATTATTTTCGACACGAAATGAGAGCAGAGATATAATAAAGAAATGCACAGAGATATTGCAGATATTCAATAATATAAAAAAATGTATTAGAGATGAAACCATAAACATAGATATACAGTAATACATGATTTCTATTAATCAAAGAAATGTACAGAGACTGTAAAAATACAGAGTGAAAGACTCGCTAGAATGGTGGCAGCTTATCTCTAAGAAGAGATGTGACGACTACTCGCATTTGCAAGAAGATGATTACAATGAGGCTCTGAAGGTCTTTTTACAATAAACGAGAATGCCAAAAGTCCTAGACATCCAAAAACCTAACCCTAGGAGATGAAGCTCCAAAAGTCACGTGGGCCCCGTTTGGGTAAGTTAGTACATCAACTTCCCAGGGTCGTAACTTTTGCATAAGATCTCTGTTTTAGGCGTATGATAGATTATTGGAAAGGTATCATCAAGGAGATTCATTTTGGGGGTTCAATCATACCTTTAGCTATCATTGGGAACCCAGATCTCCAAAAAAATTCATTTAGGCCCTCAAAATCGCCCCAGAAGTTAAAACCTGCTAAAAATAGTAAATTGCCAAAATTGTCAGAAAGTCGTTCTGAGCCAGTTGGAAAAGTTGGGTGTCCACCGATATCCACTTGGCTCAATCCTCCCTCCTTAGGAAGAAATGGTCTCCATTGCATTGAGTTCCCAGGGGAGAAGGAAAAGCGTTTGTTGAACCTACATCTTGGTGAGCTGCTTGTCTTGCTGGAGACATCGCGCTGCTCAATTTGTGGAATTCTATCATGAACCTGTTGAGGTTGAGGTTGTTCAACAAGTCGAGATACATGAGAGGATGGTGTGCAAAAGGAATCTTTTTTCTTTGCTGCAGCCTTGTCGACCTGCTTCTGTTGGATAGAAGGTGTTTGGGGCAAGGCTGTAGTGGTTGCAGTGTCCTTTTGTTCTCCTTTTGAATAGATTGTGAAGAAGCTGAATTTTGCAGTATGAGATACTACCTTGCGACACTTTTTATGTGGAACAGTAGTCGGAACTACCTCTGGTATTCTGTAGAGATGACCCCACAAAGTAACAATGACACTATAGGGTCGACACTCATAAACAACATGACATCTCCACATATATGGTTGGCCAAAGAGCACATCACAGACATCTAGTGGGGCAACATCGCATAATACCTCATCCTTGAAGGGTTGGATGTCGTGTGATAATCGACACTATTGGCTGACATGGAGATCTCATCCTTGGTGAAGCCACCCAATGTTGTATGGTTGTGGGTGTGGTGTTTTCGACAATCCCAATTGTTTGACGACCTCTATAGAGATGAGGTTCTTCTGGCTTCCACTATCAATAATAAAATGCATTGGGGTCCCTTCACCCACATATGTAAATGAAAAAGGCGCTGCCCCTCTTTAGGATCTGTTGGTTCTTCTGGTTGAATTGTTGCGGTAGTGACAATAGTAGTGGGGTCCGCGTCAATGATCTGTTTTTTTACCATTATTTTCAGAATCAGATTCAGAATCAGAGTTCGGCTCTTAGTCTTTGATCTCGACCACTAATGACTGTTTTGAGTGAAATTCATCGGTGTTGTGCCAGGGTCTTTTGTGGAACTCACACCATTTTTCGATGTCCTTTATTTTCTCGTGACCCTTCTTTTCTTGTGTATTGGACTGGTTTTCAGGAAACTGTTTGTTAGGGCCGTCTTTGTCATACTTTGGTTGTTGTGGATTTGCATACCCGAACTCCCGTTTGTTCTGGTGCTTAAATTTATGCTCAATTTTAACAACATATCAATAAGTAGCACCGAGTGATGAGATGTCCAGAAAATCCATTTCAGTCTCGATGTATCTGTATAGAGCCCCAAAGTATTTCAGAACCAAATGTCGCTTGAAGTCTTTGATACCCAGCTTGGTGCGCAAGGTATGGACGGTATTGGTGAACTCTGGAACTGCTTGGCTCCTCTCTTGCCTCATTGTGGTCCATCTCATGTATTGGTCCTCATAGTTTCCAACAGGGTAATACTGTTCCTTTACAACATCCAAAAAAAAATCCCAAGTGGGATTGGCCCGATATATTCCATACTCCTCTGTGGAACTTTGCTCCAAGTAAGTTTCCCACTAATGTTTGACATTAGGGAGAGATTTAAGGAGTGCGAAGGTGATCTTTTCTTTGTCGGAAAAATTGTGAAGAGAGAAATAACCTTCTAGCAGAGTTAACCATTTTTCTAGGGCTTCTCAATCTATCTATCCTTCAAATACAGGAATATCAAAGTTAACTTGTACCTTGAAAGGCGAGGTGCCTCCAAAGTGGTTTCTTTATGAATATGCACTTGATGCTATCGACATGCTTTGAAGGATGTGGGAAAAATTATCCATCATTTCGTCCTTCTATCGCGTGAGAGCTTGCTCAAGCAATAGATTGATAGAATAGTTTTCTCCGTCGTTTTTCTTTTCTTCCTCCATTGAAGGCTTCTTGGGTGTGAGAGAGCGATTGTCTTCAAGAGAGACAAGCTCGAGGCCCAACTTTCTATACTCGGACCTCCTCGAGGACATGCACTGAAAAAAAGATCAAGAGCAGCCTGCTCTGATACCACTAATCCAGATTATTTTCGGCACAAAATGAGAGTGGAGATATAATAAATAAATGCACAGAGATTTTGCAGATATTCAATAATATAACAGAATGTATCAGAGATGAAACCATAAACACAGATATACAGTAATACATGATTTCTATTAATGAAAGAAATGTATAGAGACTGTAAAAATACAGAGTGAAAGACTCGCTAGAATGGTGGTAGCTTATCTCTAAGAAGAGATGTGAAGGCTACTCACATTCGCAAGAAGATGATTACAATGAGTCTTTGAAGGCCTTTTTACAATAAACTCGAATGCCAAAAGTCCTATACATCCAAAAACCTAACCCTAAGAGATGAAGCGCCAAAAGTCACGTGGGCACCATTTGGGTAAGTTGGTACATCAACTTCTCGGGGTCGTAACTTTTGCATACGATCTTCGTTTTAGGCGTATGATAGCTCGTTGGAAAGGTATCATCGAGTAGATTTATTTTGGGGTGTCAATTATATATTATTCCATCATTGAGAATCTCAATCTCCAAAAATCTTCATTTAGGCCCTCAAAATGACCCCGGAAGTTAAAACCTGCTAATAATGTAAATTGCCAAAATTTTCAGAAAGTTGTTTTGATCCAGTTGGAAAAGGTGGGTGGCCACCGATATCCACCTGGATCAATCCTCCCTCCTTAGGAAGAAATGGTCTCCATTGCGTTGAGTTCCAGGGGGAGAAGGAAAAGCGTTTTTTGAATCTGCATTTTGGTATGCTTCTTGTCTTGCTGGAGATGTCGCGCTACTCAGTTTGTGGAAGTCTATCACGAACCTGTTGAGGTTGAGGTTGTTCAACAAGTCGAGATACATGAGAGGACGATGTGTATAAGGAATCTTTGTGCTTTGTTGCAACCTTGTCGACCTGCTTCTGTTGGATAGAAGGTGCTTGGGGAAAGGATGTAGTGGTTACAGTGTCCTTTTGTTCCCCTTTTGAACAGATTGTGAAGAAGCTGAATTTTGCAGTATGAGATACTACCTTGCGACACTTTTTATGTGGAATAGTAGTCAAAACTATCTCTGGTCTTCTGTAGAGATGACTCCCCAAATTAATAATGACACTACGGGGTCGAGACTCATAAATGGTATGGCATATCCACATATATGGTTTTCCCAAGAGCACATCACAGACATCCAGTGGGGAAACATCGCATAATACCTCATCCTTGAAGGGTTGGATGCCCTATGATAATCGACACTATTGGCTGACACGGAGATCTTGTACTTGGTGAAGCCACCCAATGTTGTATGGTTGTGGGTGTGGTGTTGTCAACAATCCCAACTGTTTGACAATCTCTTTAGAGATGAGGTTCTTCTGGCTTCCGCTATCAACAATAAAATGCAACGGGGTCCCCTTCACCCACATCCGTGAATGAAAAAGACACTCCCCCTCTTTAGGATCTGTTGGTTGTTCTGGTTGAATTGCTGTGGTAGCGACAATAGCAGTGGGGTCTGCGTCAATGATCCGTCCTTTACCATTATTTTCAGAATTAGATTCAGAATCAGGGTTTGGCTCTTTGTCTTTGATCTCGGCCACTAATGACTGTTTTGAGCAACATTCATCGGTGTTGTGCCAGAGGCTTTTCTGGAACTCACACCATTTTCTGGTGTCCTTCTTTGTTTTCCCGTGACCCTTCTTTTCCTGTGTCTTCTACTGGTTTTCGGGAAACTGTTTGTTAGGACTGTCTTTGTCATACTTTGGTTGTTGTGGATTTGCAGACCTGAACTCCCGTTTGTTCTGGTGCTTAAATTTCTGCTCAATTTTAACAACATATCGATAAGTAGCACCGAGTGATGAGATGTCCAGAAAATCCATTTCAGTCTGGATGTATCTGTGTAGAGCCCAATGGTATTTCAGAACCAAATGTTGCTCGTAGTATTTGATACCTATCTTGGTGCGCAAGGTATGGAAGGTATTGGTGAACTCCAGAACTGCTTGGCCCCTCTCTTGCTGCAGTGTGGTCTATCTCATGTACTGGTCCTCATAGTTGCCAACAAGGTAATACTGTTCCTTTACTGCATCCACAAAAAAATCCCAAGTGGGATCGGCCTCATATATTCCAGACTCCTCTGTGAAAATATGCTCTCGGTAAGTTTCCCACCCATGTTTGACATGAGGGAGAGCTTTAAGGAGTGTGAAGGTGATCTTTTCTTTGTTGGAAAAATTGTGAACATAAAAATAACCTTCTAGCAGAGTTAACCATTTTTCTAGGGCTTCTCAATCTATTTGTCCTTCAAATAACGGAATATCAAAGTTAACTTGTACCTTTAAAGGCGAGGTGCCTCCAAAGTGGTCACTTGATGAAGATTCACCTGATGATATTGGCATGTCTTGAAGGATGTAGGAAAAATTCTCGATCATTTCGTCCCTCTGTCGCGTGAGAGCTTGCTCAAGCAACAGATTGATAGGATCGTCTGCTTCGTCGTTTTTCTTTTCTTTAGCCATTGAGGGTGTCTTGGGTGTGCAAAAGATGTTGTATTCAATAGAGACACGCTCGAGACCCAACTTTCTATACTCGGACCTCGTCAGGGACATGCACTGAAAAAATGATCAAGAGCAGCCTGCTCTGATACCACTAATCCGGATTATTTTCGACACGAAATGAGAGCGGAGATATAATAAATAAATGCACAGAGATATTTCAGATATTAAATAATATAACATAATGTATCAGAGATGCAAACATAAAAAAATATATATAGTAATACATGATTTCTATTAATCAAAGAAATGTACAGAGACTGTAAAAATATAGAGTGAAAGACTCGCTAGAATGGTGGCAGCTTATCTCTGAGAAGAGATGTGATGGCTACTCGCATTCGCAAGAAGATGATTACAATGAGGATCTGAAGGCATTTTTACAATAAATGGGGATGCCAAAAGTCCTATACATCTAAAAACCTAACCCTAGGAGATGAAGCGCCAAAAGTCATGTGGGCCCCGTTTGGGAAAGTTAGTACATCAACTTCCCGTGGTCGTAACTTTTGCATACAATCTCCGTTTTAGGCGTATGATAGCTCATTTTAAAGGTATCGTCAAGGAGATTCATTTTGGGGGCTCAATATTTCCTTTGTATATATTTAAGAACCTCAATCTCCAAAAACCTTCATTTATGCCCTCAAAATGGCCCCGGAAGTTAAAACCTGCTAAAAATAGTAAATTGCCAAAATTGTCAGAAAGCCGTTTTGAGCCAGTTGGAAAAGGTGGGTGGCCACCGATATCCACCTGGATCAATCCTCCCTCCTTAGGAAGCAATGGTATTTTTTGGTGTGCTTCTTGTCTTGCTAGAGATGTCGCGCTGCTCAGTTTGTGGAAGTCTATCACGAACCTGTTGAGGTTGAGGCTATTCAAAAAGTCGAGATACATGAGAGGATGGTGTGTAGAAGGAATCTTTGTGCTTTGTTGCAACCTTGTCAACCTTCTTGTGTTGGATAGAAGGTTCTTCGGGCAAGGATGTAGTGGTTGCAGTGTCCTTTTGTTCTCCTTTTCAACACATTGTGAAGAAGCTAAATTTTGCAGTATGAGATACTACCTTGCGACACTTTTTAGGTGGAACAGTAGACGGAACTACCTCCGGTATTCTGTAGAGATGACCCCCCAAAGTAACAATGACACTACGGGGTCAAGACTCATAAACAACATGGCATCTCCACAGATATAGTTGGCCCAAGAGCACATCATAGACATCTAGTGGGGAAACATCACATAATACCTCATCCTTGAAGGGTTGTATGCCATATGATAATCGACACTCTTGGCTGACACGAAGATCTCGTCCTTGGCAAAGCCACCCAATGTTGTATGGTTGTGGGTGTGGTGTTGTCAACAATCCCAACTGTTTGACGACCTCTATTGAGATGAGGTTCTTCTGGCTTCCGCTTTCAACAATAAAATGCAGCGAGGTCCCCTTCACCAACATCTGTAAATGAAAAATGCGCTCCCCCTCTTCAAGATCTATTGGTTCTTCTGGTTGAATTTTTGTGGTAGCGACAATAGCAATGGGGTCCGCATCAATGATCTTTCCTTTACCATTGTTTTTAGAATCAGATTCTGAATTAGGGTTCGACTCTTTGTCTTTGATCTCGGCCACTAATGACTATTTTGAGCGACATTCATCGGTGTTATTCTAGGGGCTTTTGTGGAACTCACACCATTTTTTGGTGTCCTTCTTTGTTTTCCCGTGACCCTTCTTTTCCTGTGTCTTGGACTAGTTTTTGGGAAACAGTTTGTTAGGGACGTCTTTGTCATACTTTGGTTGTTGTGGATTTGCAGACCTCAAATCTCGTTTGTTCTGGTGCTTAAATTTCTGCTCAATTTTAACAACATATCGATAAGTAGCACCGAGTGATGAGATGTCCAGAAATCCATTTCAGTCTGGATGTATCTGTGTAGAGCCCCACGGTACTTCAGAACCAAATGTCGCTTGGAGTCTTTGACACCCAGCTTGGTGTGCAAGGTATGGAAGGTATTGGTGAACTCCGAAATTGCTTGGCCCCTCTCTTGCCGTAGTGTGGTCCATCTCACATACTAGTCCTCATAGTTGCCAACAGGGTAATACTGTTCCTTTACCGCATCCACAAAAAAATCCCAAGTGGGATCAACCCCATATATTCCAGACTCCTCTATGGAACTTTGGTCCCAGTAAGTTTTCCACCAATGTTTGACATGAGGGAGAGCTTTAAGGAGTGCAAAGGTGATCTTTTCTTTGTCGAAAAAATTGTGAACAAAGAAATAACCTTCTAGGAGATTAATTTTTTTTTACGGCTTCTGCAGCTATCAATCCTTCAAATACGGGAATATCAAAGTTAACTTGTACCTTGAAAGGTGAGGTGCCTACAAAGTGGTCTCTTAATGAATATGCAGCTTATGCTATCGACAGGCATTGAAGGATGTGGGAAAAAATCTCCATCATTTCGTCCCTCTGTCGCATGAGAGTTTTCTAAAGAAACAGATTGATAGGATCGTCTGCTCCGTCGTTTTTCTTTTCTTCCCCCATTGAAGGTTTCTTGGTTGTGCGAGAGTGATTGTCTTCAAGAGGGAAAATATTGAGACCCAACTTGCTATACTTGGACCATGTTGGGGACATGCACTGAAAAAACGATCAAGAGAAACCTGCTCTGATACCACTGATCCAGATTATTGTCGACACAAAATGAGAGCGGAGATATAATAAAGAAATGCACAGAGATATTGTAGATATTCAATAATATAACAGAATGTAACAGAGGTGAAACCATAAACACAGATATACAGTAATACATGAGTTCTATTAATCAAATAAATGTACAGAGACTGTAAAAATACAGAGTGAAAGACTCGCTAGAATGGTGGCAATTTATCTTTGAGAAGAGATGTGATGACTACTCACATTCACAAGAAGATGATTAAAATGAGGCTCTGAAGGCCTTTTTACAATAAGCCTTTTTACAATAAACAGGAATGCCAAAAGTACTAGACATCCAAAAACGTAACCCTAGGAGATGAAGCGCCAAAAGTCACATGGGCCCCGTTTGGGTAAGTTAGTACATCAACTTCCTGGGGTTGTAACTTTTGTATACAATCTTCGTTTTAGGCATATGATAGTTCGTTGGAAAGGTATCATCGAGGAGATTCATTTTGGGGGCTCAATCATGCCTATGGATATCATTGAGAAACTCTATCTCCAAAAACCTTCATTTAGGCCCTCAAAATGGCCTCGTAAGTTAAAACCTTCTAAAAATAGTAAATTGCCAAAATTGTTAGCAAGCTGTTTTGAGCCAGCTGGAAAAGGTGGGTGGCCACTGATATCCACCTGGATCAATCCTCCCTCCTTAGGAAGAAATGTTGTTCATTGCGTTGAGTTCCTAGGGGAGAAGGAAAAGCGTTTGTTGAATCTGCATCTTGGTGAGTTGCTTGTCTTGTTGGAGACGTCGCGCTGCTCAGTTTGTGGAAGTCTATCATGAACATGTTGAGGTTGAGGCTGTTCAACAAGTCAAGATACATGAGAGGACAGTGTGCCTCTTTTCTTCATCCTTATTGACCTGCTTCTGTTGGATAGAAGGTTCTTGAGACAAGGTTGTAGTGGTTGCAATGTCCTTTCTTTCTCCTTTGAACAGATTGTGAAGAAGCTGAAATTTGCAGTATGAGATACTACCTTGCGACACTTTTTAATTGGAACAGTAGTCGGAACTACATCTAGTATTCTGTAGAGATGACGCCCCAAAGTAACAATGACACTACGGGGTCGAGACTCATAAACAACATGATGTCTCCACATATATGGTTGTCCCAAGAGCACATCACAGACATCCAGTGGGGCAACATCACATAATACGTCATCCTTGAAGGGGGTGACGCCATATGATAATCAAAACTGTTGGCTAACACATAGATCTCGTCCTTGGCGAAACCACCCAATGTTGTATGGTTGTGGGTTCCACTATCAACAATAAAATGAGATTA
The DNA here is from genome assembly GCA_009831015.1 of Picea engelmannii. Taxonomy (NCBI): domain Eukaryota; kingdom Viridiplantae; phylum Streptophyta; class Pinopsida; order Pinales; family Pinaceae; genus Picea; species Picea engelmannii. The sequence continues at coordinate 1,506,464 of ML777576.1, forward strand.
TTTTGGCTTCCACTATCAACAATAAAATGCAATGGGGTCCCCTTCACCCACATCTGTGAATGAAAAAGGTGCTCTCCCTCTTCAATATCTGTTGGTTTTTCTGGTTGAATTGCTGCAATAGCGACAATAGTAGTGGGGTCCGCATCAATGATCTGCCCTTTACCATTAATTTCAGAATTGGATTCTGAATCAGGGTTCGGCTCTTTGTCTTTGATCTTAGCCACTAATGACTATTTTTAGCGACATTCATTGGTGTTTTTCCAGGGGATTTTGTGGAACTCACACCATTTTCTGGTGTCCTTCTTTGTTTTCCTGTGACCCTTCTTTTCCTATGTCTTGGACTGGTTTTCAGGAAACTGTTTTTTAGGGCCATCTTTGTCATACTTTGGTTGTTATGGATTTGCAAACCCGAACTCCTGTTTGTTCTGGTGCTTAATTTCCTACTCAATTTTAACAACATATCAATAAGTAGCTACGAGTGATGAGATGTCCAAAAAATCCATTTTAGTTCGGATGTATCAATGTAGAGCCCCACGGTATTTCAGAACCAAATGTGGCTTGGAATATTTCATACCCATCTTGGTGCGCAAGGTATGGAAGGTATTGGTGAACTATGGAACTGCATGTCGCTCTCTTTCCACAGTGTGGTCCATCTCATGTACTGGTCCTCATATTTTCCAATAGGGTAATACTGTTCCTTTACCGCATCTACAAAAAAATACCAAGTGGGATCGACCCCATATATTCCAGACTCCTCTGTGGAACTTTTCCCCCAGTATGTTTCCCACCTATGTTTGACATGAGGGAGAGATTTAAGGAGTGTGAAGGTGATCTTTTCTTTTTTGGAAAAATTGTGAACAAAGAAATAACCTTCTAGCAGAGTTAACGATTTTTCTAGGGCTTCTCGATCTACCTGTCCTTCAAATACAAGGATATCAAAGTTAACTTGTACCTTGAAAGGAGAGGTGCCTCCAAAGTGGTTTCTTTATGAATATGCACCTGATGCTATCGACAGGCATTGAAGGAAGTGGGCAAAATTCTCCATCATTTCATCGCTCTGTCGCGTGAGAGCTTGCTCAAGCAACAAATTGATAGGATCGTCTTCTCCGTTGTTTTTCTTTTCTTCCACCATTGAGGGTTTCTTGGGTGTGTGAAAGATATTGTCTTCAAGAGAGACAAGATCGAGACCCAACTTGCTATACTCGGACCTCGCCTGAGACATGCACTGAAAAAACGATCAAGAGCAGCCTGCTCTGATACCACTGATCTGAATTATTTTCGGCACGAAATGAGAGCGGAGATATAATAAAGAAATGCACAGAGATATTGCAGATATTCAATAATATAACATAATGTAACAGAGATGCAACCATAAACACATATATACAATAATACATGATTTCTATTAATCAAGGAAATGCACAGGGATTGTAAAAATATAGAGTGAAAGACTCGCTAGAATGGTGACAGTTTATCTTTGAGAAGAGATGTGATGGATACTCGCATTCGGAAGAAGATGATTACAATGAGGCTCTGAAGGAATTTTTACAATAAACGAGAATACCAAAATTCCTAGACATCAAAAAACCTAACCCTAGGAGATGAAGCGCCAAAAGTCATGTGGGCCCTGTTTGGGTAAGTTAGTACATCAACTTCCCGGGGTCGTAACTTTTGCATACGATCTCCATTTTAGGCGTATGATAGCTCATTGGAAAGGTATCATTGAGGAGATTCATTTTTGGGGCTCAATCATGTATTTAGCTATCACTAATAACCTCAATCTCCAAAAACCTTCATTTAGGCCCTCAAAATGGCCTCGAAAGTTAAAACTTGCTAAAAATAGTAAATTGCCAAAATTGTCAGAAAGCCGTTTTGAGCTAGTTGGAAAAGGTGGGTGGCCACTGATATCCACCTATATCAATTCTCCCTCCTTAGGAAGCAATGGTATCCATTGCTTTGAGTTCCCAGGGGAGAAGGAAAAACGTTTGTTGAATCTGCATCTTGGTGAGCTGCTTGTCTTGCTGGAGACGTCACACTGCTTAGTTTGTGGAAGTCTATCACGAACCTGTTGAGGTTGAGGCTGCTAAAAAAGTCAAGATACATGAGATGACGGTGTGTAGAAGGAATCTTTGTTCTTTGCTACAACCTTGTCAACCTGCTTATGTTGGATTGATGGTGCTTGGGGCAAGGATGTAGTGGTTGCAGTGTCCTTTTGTTCTCCTTTTGAACAGATTGTGAAGAAGTTGAATTTTCCAGTATGAGATACTACCTTGCAACACATTTTAGGTAGAACAATAGTCAGAACTACCTTTGGTATTCTGTAGAGATGACCCCCCAAAGTAACAATGACATTACGGGGTTGAGACTCATAAATAGCATGGCATCTCCACATATATGGTTGGCCCAAGAGCACATCACAGAAATCCAATGGGGCAACATCACATAATACCTCATCCTTGAAGGGTTGGATGTTGTATGATAATCAACACTGTTGGATGACACAGAGATCTCGTCCTTGGCAAAGCCACCCAATGTTGTATGATTGTGTGTGTGGTGTTGTCGTTAATCCCAACTATGTTGTATGACTGTGTGTGTGGTGTTATCATTAATCCCAACTGCTGAGATGAGGTTCTTCTGGCTTCCACTATCAACAATAAAATGCAGCGGGGTCCCCTTCACCCACATTTGTGAATGAAAAAGGCACTCCCCCTCTTCAGGATCTGTTGGATCTTCTGGTTGAATTGTTGTGGTAGCGACAATAGCAGCGGGGTTCGTGTCAATGATCTGTCCCTTACCATTATTTTCAGAATGAGATTCTGAATCAGGGTTCATCTCTTTGTCTTTCATCTTGGCCACTAATAACTTTTTTGAGAGACAGTCATCGGTGTTGTGCCAGGGGCTTTTGTGCAACTCGCACCGTTTTTCGGTGTCCTTCTTTATTTTCCCATGACCCTTCTTTTCGTGTGTCTTGGACTGGTTTTTGGGAAACTATTTTTTAGGGCCATCTTTGTCATACTTTGGTTGTTTTGGATTTGCAGACCTGAACTCCCATTTGTTCTGGTGCTTAAATTTCTACTCAATTTTAACAGCATATCGATAAGTAGCACTGAGTGATGAGATGTCCAGAAAATCCATTTCAGTTTGGATGTATCTGTGTAGAGCCCCACAATATTTCAGAACCAAATTTCACTCAGAGTCTTTGATACTCAGCTTGGTGCGCAAGATATGGAAGGTATTGGTGAACTCCAGAACTGTTTGGCCCCTCTCTTACCACAGTGTGGTCCATCTGATGTACTGGTCCTCATAGTTTCCAACAGGGTAATATTGTTCCTTTACCGCATCCACAAAAAAATCCCAAGTGGGAACGACCCCATATATTCCAGACTCCTCTGTGTAACTTTGCTTCAAGTAAGTTTCCCACCAATGTTTGACATGAGGGAGAGATTTAAGGAGTGCGAAGGTGATCTTTTCTTTGTCGGAAAAATTGTGAACAGAGAAATAACCTTCTAGCAGAGTTAACTATTTTTCTAGGGCTTCTGCATCTATCTGTCCTTCAAATACAGGAATATCAAAGTTAACTTGTACCTTGAAAGGCAAGGTGCCTCCAAAGTGGTCACTTTATGAATATGCACCTGATGATATAGGAAGGCATTGAAGGATGTGGGAAAAATTCTCCATCATTTCGTCCCTCTATCGCGTGAGAGCTTGCTTAAGCAACAAATTGATAGAATCGTCTGCTCCGTCGTTTTTATTTTCTTCTGCCATTGAGGGTTTCTTGGGTGTGTGAGAGCGACTGTCTTAAAGAGAGACAAGCTCGAGACCCAACTTTCTATACTTGGACCTCGTCGGGGACATGTACTGAAAAAATGATCAAGAGCAACCTTCTATGATACCACTGATCCGGATTATTTTCGGCACGAAATGAGAGCGGAGATATAATAAAGAAATGTACAGATATATTGCAGATATTCAATAATATAACAAAATGTATTAGAGATGCAACCATAAACACAGATATACAGTAATACATGATTTCTATTAATCAAGGAAATGTATAGAGACTGTAAAAATACAGAGTGAATATGAACCTGATGTTATCGACAGGCGTTGAAGGATGTGGGCAAAATTCTCCATCATTTCATCCCTATGTCGCATGAGAGCTTGCTCGAGCAACATATTAATAGGATTGTTTGCTCCATCTTTTTTCTTTTCTTCTGCCATTGAGGGTTTCTTGGGTGTGCGAGAGCAATTTTCTTCAAGAGAGACAAGCTCAAGACCCAACTTTCTATACTCGTACCTCGTCGGGGACATGCACTGAAAAAATGATCAAGAGCAGCCTGCTCTGATACCACTGATCCAGATTATTTTTGGCATGAAATGAGAGCGGAGATATAATAAAGAAATGCACAGAGATATTGCAGATATTCAATAATATAACAGAATGTATCAGATATGCAACCATAAACACAGATATACAGTAATACATGATTTCTATTAATCAAAGAAATGTTCAGAGACTGTAAAAATATAGAGTGAAAGACTTGCTAGAATGGTGGCAGCTTATCTCCGAGAAGAGATGTGACGGCTACTCCCATTTGCAATAAGATGATTACAACGAGGATCTGAAGGAATTTTTACAATAAATGGGAATGCCAAAATTCCTAGACATCCAAAAACCTAACCCTAGGAGATGAAGCACCAAAAGTCATGTGGGCCCTGTTTGGGTAAGTTAGTACATCAACTTCCCGGGGTCGTAACATTTGCATACGATCTTCGTTTTAGGCATATGATAGCTCATTGGAAAGATATTGCTGAGGAGATTCATTTTGGGGTCTCAATCATGCCTTTGACTATCATTGAGAACCTCTATCTATAAAAACCTTCATTTAGGCCCTCAAAATGGCCCCGGAGGTTAAAACCTGCTAAAAATAGTAAATTGCCAAAATTGTCAGAAAGCCATTTTGAGCCAGTTGGAAAAGGTGGGTTGCCACCGATATCCACCTGGATCAATCCTCCCTCCTTAGGAAGCAATGGTCTCCATTGCGTTGAGTTCCTCGGGGAGAAGGAAAAGCATTTGTTGAATCTACATCTTGGTGAGTTGGTTGTCTTGCTGGAGACGTCGCGCTGCTCAGTTTGTGGAAGTCTATCACGAACTTGTTGAGGTTGAGGCTGTTCAACAAGTCGAGATACATGAGAGGATGGTGTGTGGAAGGAATCTTTGCTCTTTGTTGTAACCTTGTCGACCTGCTTCTGTTGGATAAAAGGTGCTTGGGACGAGGCTGTAGTGGTTATAGTGTCCTTTTGTTCTCCTTTTGAACAGATTGTGAAGACGCCAAATTTTGCAGTATGATATACTACCTTGCGACACTTTTTAGGTGGAACAATAGTCAGAACTACCTCTGGTGTTCTGTAGAGATGACCCCCCAAAGTAACAATGACACTACGGGGTCGAGACTCATAAACAACATGGCGTCTCCACATATATGGTTGGCCCAAGAGTACATCACAGACATCCAGTGGGGAAACATAACATAATACCTCATCCTTGAAGGGTTGGATGCCATATGATAATCAACATTGTTGGTTGACATGAATATCTCGTCCTTGGTGAAGACATCCAATGTTGTATGGCTGTGGGTGTGGTGTTGTCGACAATCCCAACTGTTTGACAACCTCTGCTAAGATGAGGTTATTTTGGCTTCCGCTATCAACAATAAAATGCAGCGGGGTCCCCTTCACCCACATCTGTGAATGAAAAATGCGCTCCCCCTCTTCAGAATCTGTTGGTTCTTCTGGTTGAATTATTGTGGTAGCGACAATAGTAGTGGGGTCTATGCCAATGATATATCCTTTACCATTATTTTCAGACTCAGATTCCAAATCAGGGTTCGACTCTTTGTCTTTGATCTCGGCCACTAATGACTATTTTGAGCGACATTCATCGGTGTTGTGCCAGGGGATTTTGTGGAACTCGCACCATTTTCCAGTGTCCTTCTTTGTTTTCCTGTGACCCTTCTTTTCCCGTGTGTTGGATTGGTTTTCGGGAAACTGTTTATTAGGGTCGTCTTTTTCATACTTTGGCTGTTGTGTATTTGGATACCCGAAGTCCCATTTGTTCTGGTGCTTAAATTTCTACTCAATTTTAACAACATATCGATAAGTAGCACCGAGTGATGAGATGTCCAAACAATCCATTTCAGTCTGGATGTATCTGTGTAGAGCCCCATGGTATTTCAGAACCAAATGTTGCTCGGAGTCTTTGATACCCATCTTGGTGCGCAAGGTATGGAAGGTATTGGTGACATCCAAAACTACTTGGCCCCTCTTTTGCCGCAGTGTGATCCATCTCATGTACTGGTCCTCATAGTTTCCAACAGGGTAATACTTTTCCTTTACTTCATCCACAAAAAAATCCCAAGTGGGATCGGCCCCATATATTCCAGACTGCATCCACAAATATATCCCAAGTGGTTCCAGTGTGACATGAGGGAGATCTTTAAGGAGTGCGAAGGTGATATTTTCTTTATCGGAAAAATTGTGAATAGAGAGATAACCTTCTAGCAGAGTTAACCATTTTTCTAGGGATTCTGCATCTATCTGTCCTTCGAATACAGGAATATCAAAGTTAAATTTTACCTTGAAAGGCGAGGTGCCTCCAAAGTGGTCGCTTGATGAATATGAATTTGTTTCTATCAGCAGGCGTTGAAGGATGTGGGAAAAATTCTCCATCATTTTGTCCCTCTGTTGCGTGAGAGCTTGCTCAAGCAACAAATTGATAGGATCGTCTGCTCCGTTGTTTTTCTTTTCTTCCACCATTGAGGGTTTCTTGGGTGTGCGAGAGCGATTGTATTTAAGAGAGACAAGCTCGAGACCCAACTTTCTATACTCGGACCTCGTCGGGGACATGCACTGAAAAAATGATCAAGAGCAGCCTGCTCTGATACCACTGATCCAGATTATTTTCGGCACGAAATGAGAGCGGAGATATAATAAAGAAATGCACAGAGTTATTGCAGATATTCAGGAATATAACATAATGTATCAGAGATGCAACCATAAACACAGATATGCAGTAATACATAATTTCTATTAACCAAAGAAATGCACAGAGACTGTAAAAATACAGAGTGAAAGACTCGCTAGAATGGTGGCAACTTATCTCTGAGAAGAGATGTGATGGCTACTCGCATTCAAAAGAAGATGATTACAATGAGGGTCTGAAGGCCTTTTTACAATAAACAAGGATGCCAAAATTCCTAGACATCCAAAAACCTAACCCTAGGAGATGAAGCACCAAAAGTCATGTGGGCCCCGTTTGGGTAAGTTAGTACATCAACTTCCCGGGGTTGTAACTTTTGCATACGATCTCTGTTTCAGGCGTATGATATCTCGTTGGAAAGGTATCATCAAGGAGATTCATTTTAGGGGCTCAATCATGCCTTTGGCTATCATTGAGAACCTTTATCTCCAAAAACCTTCATTTAGGCCCTCAAAATGGCCCCAAAAGTTAAAACCTGCTAAAAATAGTAAATTGCCAAAATTGTCAGAAAGTTGTTTTGAGCCGGTTGGAAAAGTTTGGTGGTCACTGATATCCACCTGAATCAACCAAATACATTGAAAAATTTGGAAAAAACTAGGAAAGTGTGGGTAAAAAATTTAACTTGCCTATTTATCTTTTAAACCGAAGGCTAAATCAACTTCCCTTGATGTAAGATCAGGAAATTGATCTCGATGACGATGCGTTGTTTTAATCATCTTACTCACCCCTTCCCATGATAACCTACCGAATTATTCTTCAATATATTCTATCCAATGCTCTATCCAATGAAGTTTGTTTGCAATGTATAAATGTAAAGCATCCCACTCTCGAGCAACTATATGATAGCATAACAATTTAATATCATTAATTAGTTATGTTTAATAAAGGAATAATTTAATATATGTGTAATATATTAAATCTACATCAACATCTAATAATTTCCTTTCCTCATTTTACCTTTCCCCAATAGGACCTCCCCTTCAAATTTGTTGATGGAGTCGAGATGCCAAATGTGAGGCTCTTTCATATTTTCTGCTAATTTAGGTAGATATTGACTAATATACACCATGCATTGATATACCATATATCCCTCAGCCATAGAACCCTCTGGACGTGCTCTTTGTTTAACAAAATCCTTCAGTGACTTCAAGTGCCTCTCCACCATCCACATCGACCTTATGTGTACTGGTCTACATAATTCGATCTCCTCAACTTGGTGTATGAGGTAGTGTTTTTGTGCATTGAAAAATGTTGGAGGTAGATATTTTTGCATTTGACACATTAGTCGGGGAATTTCTATCTTGCAATACCTTATATCTTCTTTATGGATTTCTTTTGATGATAACCACCTACAAATGTCGATGTAATAAAATAATATCAAGGCATACAAAAATTTGTAGATAAAAGATAATATGTCAATAAGTTCCGCTACAAATCACATAAGAAGTACATTTTCCTTATAAAACAATACTTACCTCATGTATTTTCCAAGTACATAAATAATTTGTTTTATGTTGTTGTCAGAGTCGTCTAGGAGGGATAAAGGTAGAACATAATGTAACAAAAAACAAATAATTATTATTTGTTTCCTAAAAATGTGCACCAATAAGGAAATATATTATAACCTACTAATTACCTTAATGAATGTATGCCAATCATGTGTTTTAACCCCACCAAAATCACCTTTTTCAGTTAAGATATTTTGTATGTTTGACGAAAACCCCGTCGGAAACCTAATTTTTTGAATGACCTCTTTTACAATATTGCTCTGTTGCTCCATCAATAGCCAAGAAAGACTAGTATTTTTTTCACAACCATCACCATTAGAATTAATAATAACACTTTGCAATGCGTGATTAGCTTCCTGGATGTCACAACAAATCTTTCGAATTCTCTCTTTGTCAGTCCTTCCATCTAATATTCGCCATAACAATTCTATTATGTTCTTCTCGATATGCATTGTATCAAACAAATGAACTATTTGTAGGTGCTCGTAGTGTGGTAATCTACTGAATTGCATCAGGTAACTTTTCGTTCCTCGTAGAAGCCCATTCGTGCCTTAACGACATTCATGAAACATCAACAAATTTAAATTAACACTAATTAATGGGACAAAATGAAATTAATACTAAAGAAATTAACCAAAGATTTATATAATAGGTCATACATAAATAATTTGCATACCTTGATGATTTCTAATATATTCCAACTTCCATAGGCAAGGTGTCATTCTTCGTGGTTTTTTTCCGTTTTATTTTTTACCATTGAATTTTGCTTTGTCTGTAGTTCGATAACTATGGTTCTTAGGCAGAAAGTGCCTATACTCATCAAACATTTCCTTTGCTAAACTCCTTGAACGATGAGATTTTATCCTCAGACCACAAACTGAGCATGAAAATTTACCCTTTGTTTGAAGACCTACAATATATATGAATAAATGTAGTGTCAAATTAGAGTTATAATTTAAAATAATGCATGATTTTTTCAATAAATATATATAATATTAAATTACAAAATAAAGTAACAATATACCACAAAAATGTCTTAACTCAGGAGCATCATGAATTGTCCATGATAGTATTCCATGGAATTGAAATCATTTTTTCCCTATTGGTCTAGAGATGTCATACATAGTGACGCCAACCCATAATTTCAACAACTCATTGATGAGAGGCTCAATATATACATTCATATCTTTAACCTGGTACCTACCTAATTGGTTCAACATACTGCATGATTAATTATACTTATCTAGATGTCATGATATATAAAATAAATAATTATCATGCACGAAACAAATAAATGAAATATTTTGTCACACTTTAAAGCAAATAAAAGATAATTAAATACCTGGAAAATTCATTGCCAACATTGTGTGCTCTCTCTTGATCGACATCCAAGGAGGAAGGTTATTGTTTATAACAAAAACATGCCACACTGAGTACATAGAACAAAGCTCTCCAAATGGATTGACACCATCAACTGCCAACGAAAGTCTAACATTACGAGGCTCTTCTTTAAAAATTGGCCACTTTTCTTAGATGTAGTTCAATGCAGAATCATCTGCAGGTATTCAAAGAACGTCGTCTTGACTTCTGTTCTTTGCATGGAAATCCATAAACTGTGCTATACTTTGGGACCTGAACAACCGCCGGAAACGTGGAATTATCGGAATATAACGAAGAACTTTGCGAGGCACCTTCTTTGACACTTTATTGGTTCAATATATACTTATTTGACATTGTGGGAATTCATTTTCTAATTCATATTGTCCATAATATATGATATGATCATTAGGACATGCATCAATAGCCTGATAGTCCATTCCAATTTCTTTCATAATCACGGATATTTCTTGAT
>ML777576.1:1523872-1554625 GCA_009831015.1 Picea engelmannii
ATATATATATATATATATATATATATATATATATATATATATATATTAATGTTAATAAAATTTATTAATGTTAACAAAAAAATATTTATTAATGTTAGTAAAAGAGAATTGATGCACATTAACGAGTGTGTTATAGGGCTGGCATATCTAGCAAGGCAAGAGGGTTAGAAACTTACCCGAATATGTTACCAAGATTAGAGGCTTTCGGCCCCAACCTTTATCCCCTTACCCTAAAGAGAGTAACGTATGTTTACAGGCAAGTAAAAAAAAAAAACTTACGCCTAACCCTATGTTTACAAGTATAAGTTGAGCGAATTTGAATTGCCTTAGACTCTTCCCTGACAAGAATTTGGTTTGATGCAGATTCAATTATTAAATATGGTTAGGACTCAGGGAAATTGAGGCCGAGGGGCATCGTCACAAGGACCTCCAACGTCGGCGTTGCCACCACCATCGCCTGAATTAGCTCTCATTTTGTGCTCTTTAGAGGCTATTAATGAGACTTTAAAGGGGTGTCAGCCAACATATGTCAAAGTGGAACCCCCACCATCTGGAGTGGGTAACCTTGAAGCATTGAGGGTTTCAGAGGGAGGGCCTCCACTCGAGGACATCACTAGAGAACTACAAAAGATCAAACTCCCAGAGTTTGTTGGGGGTCATTCCAATGAATGTGCAGAGGCATGGTTGGAAGGAATGACATGATGTTTCACCTTAAGAGACTATGTTTCCATATCAAAGGAGAAAATAACGATCTTTCAGTTGAGGGACAGTGCCTTGAACTGGTGGGGTAACTTGGAGAGGCAGTTGCACCTCACCTCAGACATCATCTCATGGGAACTTTTTGAGGAATGGTTATGGAGGAAATATTTGTCAACTTACTACGAGGAACAACAGGTGGGATCATTTCATGCTCTAGTTCAGGGAAACAGGACCGTGGAAGAGTACGAGATTAGGTTCATGGAGTTTGTAAAATATGTCTCGTACATGGATACTGATCAATGACATGCATAACATTTTGTGTATGGGTTAAACCCAAATACAAGGGCCATGGTATGGATGTGGAAACTGTCGTCAGTAGTGGAAGCAGTTGAAAATGCACGTTATGTGGAGGAGCATATGAGCTTAAATAGAGGTATGAGATCGACCTTTCCACAACATCTTGGATTCGTGGGAAAGGCCGCTAGGACCTTCTCTAGGGGAGGGAGATCTAGGTCGCCTCCTTATGGTAATAAGATCGCACCTAGGAAATTTTATATAGGTATTTCAATGGAAGCGAGTGCAGCGTCCCACTCATCACCAATGATGCAGGTAGGTCCACTACCTTCTCAGTGAGCAACAAGTAGGGGTAGGGTCTCCAAGGGAAGGAACTCATTTCAGAGACCGTCATAAGTCAGTGCGCAGGTTCCATATCGTGTTACGTGTTGGGGGTGTGGAGGACTCCATTACTAGCATGACTGCCCAGAGTTGCAAGCATGATTTGTGCATAGAGAAGGAAATTCCCCGTTGGGAAGAGTGAGTAGTAGCCACCAGATTTATGTAGCGATTAATAATCGTCAGGAAGAACATCAATCCACGGTGGTGGAGTCATTGATTACGCTAAATAATGTCAATGTTAAAATTTTATTTGATTCTGGTGCTACAGATAGCTTCATTTCACCATTTTCAATAGAAAAGTGTGGGTTGGCATCCTACGAGCACGATGAATTTAAACAAGTTGAGATGGCTTCGGGGGAAAAACAAGGGGTAGGACCTAATGTTGATAATTGTCTAGTAGACCTGGGAGTGTGTACTACTAGGTTGAAGGTATACGTCACTGCTCTGGGGACGTATGACCTAATCATTGGAATGGATTGGTTAGAATCCCATCGAGCTATGGTAGATTGTTTCGTGAAAAGGGTGCTTTGTGTTGATGATGAAGGAAAGCCAATAGAGATCCACGATGTATGGAGGAAGGTGTCTCTACGCTTTATCTTGACCATGAAGGTTAAAAGTTGCATGAGGCAAGGGTATCAACTATATGTAGTGGAAGCAGTCAATGAAAGGAAAGGACCCTCCTTGGATCAGTACCCAGTATTGTTGGAGTTTAAGGATGTTTTTCTGAAAGAGTTGCTAGGGTTACCTCTTGAGAGGGCGCTTGATTTTACTATTGAGATAAAAACTAGTGCATAGCCAATTTCTAAGACTCTGTATAGGATGTCAACACCATAACTTTGTGAGTTGCAGATGTAGTTGAAATAACTACTCAACTTAGGGCTAACAAGGCCCAGTGTCTCACCTTGGGGTGCACCGGTAATTTTTGCGAATAAGAAGGATGGTTCCTTACAAATGTGTATAGATTACAGGGACTTGAACCACGCTACAGTGAAAAATAGGTACTCAATGCCACAGATAGATGATCTCTTTGATCAGATCAAAGGAGCAGTGGTGTTATCAAAAATTGATTTGCAATCAGGGTATCACCAACTAAGGTTAAGGAAGGCGATATTCCTAAAATTTCATTTTGAACTCGGTATGGGCATTATGAATTCATTGTAGTACCTTTTAGTTTAACCAATGCACCAACAACATTCATGAGCCTCATGAATGGTGTATTATGGAAGCCTTAGACCGCTTTGTACAGGTCTTTATAGATGATATCCTCATCTATTACAAGAAGGAAAGATAACATGATGAACACTTGCGAGTGGTGTTGTCCTGCCTTAGAGAGAACAAATTGAATGGCAAGTTGTTGAAGTGTTCTTTCTTCCAGAAAGAAATTCACTATTTAGGTCATATCATTTCTGGTGAAGGAATCTCTATGGACCCAGAAAAGGTAAAGGCCAGTGTTGAGAAATGCTCATCAGGTAAGAAGCTTCATGGGGCTAGCGGGTTATTACCAGAGATTTGTGGAAGGGTTCTCTAAAATAGAAAAACCCATCACCACGCTACGACGCAAGGAAGAAGGATCTAGCGAGTTGCACAGATCTTTTGTCCTATGCGCATAAGGGTTTTTTATGACTGTGTGTTATAACCGATTGAAGACATTAATAAATAAGAAGAGTTGGTGGACGTAGCCCCAGGGTGGGGGTGAACCACGTGTGTTGTAGGAAAATCTCCCTGCGGACAGGTAGATTACCTCTAGAGCTTGACCTTAACCCTAGACAGAAAAGTGCTTATCATGGACACTGACTTCCTTTCAAATCTATCTAAACTAACACATGAGAAGGAAGGATGACATAAGTACCTTTTTATCGACATTTGTCCTTGCATGCTCCTGGTTGCACTTCGATCCTTTGCTCCTCGCTGGATCCTATGGACAAAGCAAGATACAACCGCTTCCTACTCTATTGATATTAGCTTGAAAACAGATCTATCAACTAGTGATAAGTTCATGTGGAATTAGACACAAACTAGAAAGAAACATGCCAAGTGTGTCATATTGATGAGAATAACGACAACATTACTTACAATCGTATATGCGAATGCGACAACTTCGTCAAGTCCCCTTCGTCTAACCCTTGCCTGAAAGCTTCACAACCTGGATAACAACATCTTCACTAATCACTTTCCTCTGACTGACTGTGAGTTTTCTCCAAGATCATAAGTTTCATAACTTCAGTTCTTCCCCCAATCAGCTCCAACACCACTTATGAGATCATAATTTTGGTGTGATTCTCTCTTTTCCCATTCCCCTTTCACCATTAGAAAGCTTGCTTATATAGCCTTGGAGAGGCTTCAACCACCTGAGATATCCTTGGGGAAGTTGAAGATTTGCCTCCTTCAGTTGAGGATCTGCCCTAAAATCATGGATGGACTAGGGATTCGATTCTAACTGCCTTCCAAGAATGAAAAGATGCTTCCCCCATTCATCTCAACATATTAACAACTTCCCAGAATAGGTAGCGCTCCCTCAAAAGGGCCATCAGAGCATTGTAGCGCTCCCTGAAAAGGTTAAGGGAAGCGCCAACGCTCCAAAATCTATAGCGCTCCCCTCCAAAAACTCAGTTTTTGAGGTGCTTTCAGATGGAAAAAGGTTTGCAAGCCTGCTAACTCATTTCTCCTCTTCCAAATCAAATGTTTGAGGTGTTTCAAGTGTCCTTCTCATGTCGTTATAGGCACAACATAGGCATCATGGTAGTATGCTTTGTTTGATGTTTGCGACACTTGTGAGCAACATGAGACACTTGCGACCTTGTGAGAAAAATGAGACACTTGCGAACTTTGTAATGACGACACTTGCGACACTATCAAAGTGAGTAATTTTGATGTGTAACAACGTGCATGTTGTGTTGCTCTGCTTTGTGCAATGCATCGATGTGTTTCTATGTGATTCATGTTAGATAGATATGATGTTTCTTTGTGCCTAATCATGTGAATGAATGTTAGATCTGACCTATATGGATTTGCTTAGTACTTGAATCTGCTAGATCTAATATGTTCCTGTTATGTTAAGTGTTATTAGATGATGGATCTGGTTGCATACTGCAATACTATGTAATTAGGGTACATTTGCGCTATTACTAAGAACTTAATATTGATCAAGGTTAATTGCTAAGCACTTTGTTAAACGTTAGAATCACAGATCCGTGTCCCAGCTAAGGTTGCAGACATCTGATTCCTGCAACCACCCCTGCCTCTACCTCGGGTGAG
Source organism: Picea engelmannii (assembly GCA_009831015.1). Taxonomy (NCBI): domain Eukaryota; kingdom Viridiplantae; phylum Streptophyta; class Pinopsida; order Pinales; family Pinaceae; genus Picea; species Picea engelmannii. The sequence goes on from ML777576.1 coordinate 1,528,502, forward strand.
ACTTCATCTGCTTCGCAGGTGTTGACGAAAGGGCCGGTAGTTAGGGTTTTGTTGGTTCACTGTCATAGCATTGAATCCTGGGTCTGCCCCTGTGCCAACAAATGGTTCTATTGCCGGGACCTGAAATTGTGATTGTTGGGAACTGAAAAAGAAGAATCTTGGTGCAAAGATTCATCCTGAAACTTGGAAGCTTTGTGCGTGGACATGTGCCCTAGTGCACAGTAATCCACTTGATCTGATAAGATCTGTACTAAAGAAGGAAGGATATATCTGAAGAAAAGAAGTCAGATCTGAACGCTTTGTTCTCTAAGAAAGGTTAAAGTGGAAGTTTCCAAAGAAAAGAGGTCAGATCTACAGAAAGAGGTAAGATTTGTAAGCTCTGTGCTCTGATAGAGGTAAGAATAGCTAAAAGTTTTTAGATCTGGAAGCTTTATGTAAAATAAGTGATTTTTATTTTATGTTTCTAAAATATGGATCTAAATATGCTTGATAGAGTTTATCCTAGCTCGAAAACTAGAGCATTGTTAGATGAAAGAAGGTTTGATATGGATAGATATGGTAAGAATAATGCTAAATATGTTATACCTATGTATAGAAAGAATGTTTGGACTAACCAATGGATGCATGATCCTAGAAATAATTTTTTGCAGGCTAGCTACCATGATTCTAGTGCACAGTACAAGAAAGAGAGGATTAACCCTATGTTACAGTTTCAAAAAACCAAGCCATCTAGCTAAGGAATGTCTGGGTGGAAAACCTAGTTGTCTCTGTTGCAAAGCTTTGGACCATGAAGTGTTGGATTTCCCTAGAATGATTGCTAAGCTTGAAAGAATGGATCTGAATGAAGAAAACCCTAAGACAACTCTAGAAATAGCCGAATCTCAGAAAGAATTAGAGAAAGTTATGATACAGATGAAAGAAACCCTGAAAAAACATAAATATGTCTGATTACCGGAGATCTTCAAAGAAAAGGAACAAGTTGAAGCAAGACTAGGGGACTTCGACATTGACTATATTCTTGATGAAGAAACACAAATGAACATCATGCCAGAAAGAACTTGGGAAGTTATAGGGAATCCCGCCATGATTCCTTCAATGGGAGGAATAGGACTATTCATAGGAAAATTGATAATGTTATGTGGAAAACTCGCTCAGATACCTATAATAGTCAATGAAACTTCGACTGAAGAAGATTTTGAGATTATTAAGTTTATTGAGGACAACACCCCGTTTACTATGTTACTTGGAAAACCTTGGATTAAGAGAGATAAAGCCACAAAGGAAGAAGAAGAAGAAAAAGTTTTAGAACAACGGAGACAAGAGTTAACCGATTTCATGACCAAAAGGATTGCGCAGTTGATTGAAGAACATGAGAATAGATCGAAGCCACTTATCATTAGAGGCCCATATATCGAAGCTTAAAGAATGTCAAAAGGCCCATAGAAGCCTGAAGCACATGTTTCAGAAAAAGAAGAATTATTACCCCTGGGTTTTAGGAGAGAATCTCAGTAGCGCGAAGTACCTATGTTCAAGGAAAATAAGAATCAAAATGGAAAGAGAATCCCCGAGACGAAACTCAATGGAAAAAAAGGCTAGGAAACTCAGTAAAAAGAGAGCCCAGATTGACAGACTACAAAATATTTTAGAGGGGACCTCGCAGAATGGGAAACTCGTAGAAATTGAACTTCGCCGAGATATCAGACCAACAACATAGGCCACTTCGCCGAGGTGAAGCAATATAGCCGTTGGAAGCTGATATAACCATTCGACTGCCACTCCAAACGGGTCGAAAAGCATTGATGATTCGCCACTAGACCATCAGACCACACCATAAACGGACATAACATGAGTTAAGGACACCTCATACCCGTTGCAAGTAGACTGTTGCTAACTTTCTTACTTAGTCCACTGCACCATGCCCCAAGAATACCTTTTTCTAACTAAGAACTTGAGCCCATAGCCTGAGATTATTTTTCACTGTGATCATCACCTTGTTCCCATACCCTCCACTGTAGTTTCTGAATTTAGTTCACATCCGATCTAATCGACCCTGAGCTTGTATGTCGGATGAGCTCAACGCAGTAGAGAAAGCAGTCGAAGACGTTCTGATTGAATTAATGGCTGAGAGAGTCATGTCAGAAAGAAGGATGTTTGCAGGTGTGCAAGCATCATCAATAGGAGGAATCCAAGCTTCTCCCTCAACTTCTCGCGGAGCAGGACCTTCCCGAACCACAACAGAGACAAGACCAAAGCACAGATATGACATTGCAAATGCCAAGCTTATTCCATGCATTTTTCCAACTTACATACCACCTCTGAGTGGTGGGATTAACCGCGACAGTGTACCTAGATACTTCGAGTATACTTTGATCACCGCGTACCTTCTGAAAGGAGTGCACGCAGTTCAAGCCGATCAAGACAAGATCACAGTGTTGAAGTTTAGTGACTTCAACCTCAGCGACAGGGAAATCTACAGTATGATTTCCCCACACAAGTATCTAACGAAGACGAAGGGAAAGAACTCGAAGATCATCCCACAGTATTGGACCCAGAACCTCGCGCAATCTACATTGTTGAATGTTATGAAGATTCTGCACTTCGACAGACACCAGGAGGTGAATGTGTGCGTAAAGTTGCTTCTATCTTGCTATCACAGAGGATACCTATGGCTAAATTGACGCATCACTCTGGATCCAACCTTGATCAATCGGATCACAGGGCTTAGCATGCAAGGCCCTAACCCACAGGATTTCTACCCTGGCAAGACCTCTGACTGAGCATTAGCGCAGAAAATTAAGGAAACCTATGGCGATGTCAAGAAGGGCACGCGAGGCTACAAGGTAGCCTCTTTCCAGAGTGGCGCAGTGCACCTTGCCTATCAACTGATCACGGACAAGTTATTTCGTAATAATAGACCAACTCAAGTGATAAGATTCATGGTCGACCTCGCAGGGAAGTGCGCAGAAGGATTACAGATGAACTAGGTGCAATACCTTGTCAACCAACTAGATATTGATTACAGAGAAGCGCAAGACCAAGGGTATGAATTCCATTTTAGTTGGCTTCTTATATTGATCGCTTTCATTTCCTGGGAGCTACCATAAGGCGCCACTTTCCTGGATATAGAACCTTTAGAACCATTGGCCATGAAGTTCTGTACGCTGTGGTATTCCAACGACATGAGAAAACAATGGTAGTGCAATGTCGTCTTCCACGCCTACTACAACCAGTTAAATATTGCAATCCAGTCTACACCGCGCATCACCCCGAACACACTTTACAGGTTTAGACCCTTGATGAATTTCAACGCGGACCGCCACTTCACCTACATTACAACATGCACTGATGAGCATAAACAACAGCTCCAGTCATATTACAAATTGACAGAAGATGACTTGGAGGAGATTACCAAGGAATGGTCGATAGACCTCCTTGTTCTAGCAGACCCCACAGAGATGTCCAATGTGGATAGCCCTGACACTATGCCAGACAAACCGGGACCAAGTAAAATGAAGACAAATGACGAAGTGCATGATGTCCATAGCACATCGGTGGAGACATCCTTGACCTCACCTGAGCAGGGAGATGATGGTGGAGAACTAGGAGGCACGGAATTCGATCAAAACAAAGGCGAATTTAATCCACCTTGAGACAAAGAGGATCCAACCAAGAAAAGGAAGGTTACCTCGCCAAAGCCTTCATCCTGAAAGAAATCTAGAGCCACCGGGGCTACGTTTAAGACTACCCTCACCTCAAACGATTTCGACTTCTTAGTCGCTGCATTGAATGATGCTTCATTGGAGATCGCGGAAAAGAAAGAATCGAAGCAAGAGGAGGTATTCAACCGAATCAAGGGAGAACTTCGAGAAGTGCAGCGGGTACTATAATTCAGCCATGCAGTTTCTATTGCACCCTCGACAAGTGGAACAGAATAACCAGGAGATGATCCAGCCCAAATGCACCAGATTTCCAATAAAGTTGAAGCTCGCCTTCGACAAGCTCAGGAAGAGACAGTACAAGCTACCCAAGCTTTGGCATAGGCACAGAAAGATATGCTAGAATAGCGCAGTAATGTAGAATAGGAAAAACTTTCTCTTCAAGAAAAGTGGGAGAAAGAGAAAGCAACGCTACAACAAGACAGGGAACAGTTGCTCGCAGAGAAACTCGAAGTACATGAATGGGTTCACATAACACTTAGCTCTGTGACACTCCTCGAAGTACAGATAGAAGAATGAGTTCCACAACAGGTTGCACAACTAGAAGGAGTGATCCAGCAACTTCAGTAGCAGACCTGGAACTTCGCACTGTGCCTGAGACACCTCAAGAAATAAGAGACCTAAGAGAGGCCACTACCCGAAGCGCAATTGACCGACTAAAATATTTTTCCTTGGAATACAAGAAGTTGATCTTCAGAAACGCCCAGACGTATGAAAGCCTCACGGAAATTCTAGAATTACATGCGTTAGATTCGCAGCTCCAACATGCACAACAGTAGGCAGACACGTTACAAGCGCATCTAAAGGCCTTGTCACCAGTTGAGAGAATGAAGAAGTTTCCAGAGAAATTCATGACCCAACAACAAGTATGCACACTCTAGAGTAAAGTAATGGAAGTCTCTCAATGACTTCAACCAGTGCAAGAAAAGGCATGTCAACTATTCATTGAACTTGAAAGCCAAGGAGTAGAAATTGAATAGGTTGTGAGTACAACAGAACAACACCTCGAAGGACTAGTCAATGATGCACTAATTCAGGAGTTCATTGAACAAGAAGCAGTAGCACTGCAGCAGATCGAAGTAGCTCGAGGCATTCGAAGCAGAATTGCTCAGATCAGAGTGACTCGGGACGAGTGACAGGTGAGTGTTGGGGGCATGTTGGTCCTTGACCAAGTTTTGAGGAACACTTGTTCATAATTGACCATTTTTGGGACTTCGATAGCCTGTCGAAGATGGAGCGCTAGACGAATCAGAGATCATGGGATCTCGGCCCACTTTCGGGCCCCTTTTTGGGTTTTGAGACAATGTAATGGGAAAGTGATGTCGGCCCATGGGTTCACCCACACTTAGGCCCACTTTTGTATGTATAAATAGATGTCTAGGTGAAGTAAGTAAGAGACGATAGCCTATCTATGTGTTGTAATATAAGTGCTAGTAGTGCTCTGTACATGACCGTAGAAGGGTTACATATCTAAGTGCAAGTTATTGTAGAGATTATAGAAGGCTTTGTGCTACGATGCAAGGAAGAAGGATCTAGCGAGTTGTGCAGATCTTCTGTCCTGTGTGCATAAGGGTTTTTGATGATTGTGTGTTGTAATCGATTGAAGACATTAATAAAGAAGAAGATTTGGTGGACGTAGCCCCAGGGTGGGGGTGAACCACATACATGTTGTGTTTCTCTTCTTTGTGTGATGCATCGATGTGTTTCTATGTGATGCATGTTAGATAGATCTGATGTTGCTTTGTGCCTAATCATGTGAATGAATGTTATATTTGACCTATATGGATGTGCTTAGTACTTGAATATACTAGATCTAATATGTTCTTGTTATGTTAAGTTTTATTAGATGATGAATCTGGTTGCATACTACGATACTATGTAATTAGGGTACATTTGCGTTGTTACTAAGAACTGAATATTGATGAAGGCTAATTGATAAATGTTTTGTTAAGTGTTAGAATCACAGATCTGTGTCCTAACTAAGGTTGTAGACATCTGAGTTCTACAACCACCCTTGCCTCTACCTCGGGTGAGACTTCATCTGCTTCGTAGGTGTTGCCGAAAGGGCCGATAGTTAGGGTTTTGTTGGTGCGTTGTCGTAGCATTGAACCCTAGGTATACCCCTGTGCCAATAGTAGGCATGAAGCGCGATGTAGTCCATTTCATCACCAAGTGCCTAGAGTTTCAACAAGTGAAAGTTGACCACCACCACCCGGGAGGTCTCCTACAACCGCATGATGTCCCTATGTCCAAGTGGGAAGTCATTTCTATGGATTTTGTTGGGGGATTGTCACTCACATCACATAGACACAATGCCATTCTTGTGATAGTTGATAAGTTAACCAAGAGTTCTCACTTTATTCCGGTTAGAGACACTTACGATGTCACTGATGTGGCACACGTGTTTGTAAGTGAGGTCATTTGTTTGCATGGGATACTCAAGAAGATCATTTCAGTTAGGGACTCTAGATTCACTTCTAGGTTTCAGACAAGTTTGCAATCAATGTTGGGGACTTAGTTGAACTTAAGAACAACTTATCATCCTGAAACAGATGGGAAAATTGAGAGAGTAAATCAGGTTATGGAAGACATGCTTAGGATTTATGTTATGGATAATCAAACCCATTGGGAGAAATACCTACCTTTGTTAGAGTTCGCCTATAATAACAGTTTTCATAGCTCCATTGGAATGCCACCCTATGAAGCTCTGTATGGAAGGCCATGCAGAACACCATTGAGTTGGGAAAGGTTAGAAGACTGAGTGATAGTTGGGCCAGAATTGATTCAAGAGATGGAGGAACATGTGATTCAGATTAGGAAAAGACTAGAGGAAGCACATGATAGACATAAAATTTATGCTGATGCACATAGGACTGAACGAAGTTATAAAGTGGGAGATCAAGTTTTAATTCATATTAGGCCTAATAAGAGTACCATTCAGTTCAGGAAGGGGACAAAGTTGTCACCTCGATTTATAGGACCGCTCAAAATCCAAGAGAGAATTGGATTTGTTGCCTATCATATTGTACTTCCACCCCACTTGCATAAAACGCATAATGTTTTTCATATATTTGTTCTACGTCATTATGTTGCTGACGAATCTCATAAACAAAATTGGAAGGAATTGCAGGTATCAGACGCGGGAACCCTCACGGTAGAACCGTTACACATATTGGACTGTAGATTCCGATAGCTCAGGAACCGTCTGGTAGACCAAGTTAAGGTCTGGTGGGACAAGTATAGCCCAAGATCTGCTACTTGGGAGGATGCCAATACATTACAATGAGGTCATTCCTCACTTTTTTTACCACCTCGAGAATATGTTTCTTGAAGGTTGGTTGTATGTAATGCCACCTTTTGACTTAGACAACTAGAATTACCTAAGGCCTAATCACCTTTATTTTCTATTCACTATGAAACTATTAATGATACACTTGAACTTTTAAGATGTGTGAACCTGTGTGAATGTCAATTCGAATGTTTAACGTTATTTGAATGATGATGGATATTATGCAATCTATTATGTGAATGACAATTCTATGAATGTTTAACGTTATTTGAATGATGGTGGATATGATGCAATCTATTATGTGAATGACAATTCTATGAATGTTTAACGGTATTTGAATGATGATGGATATGATGCAATCTATTATGTGAATGCCAATTCTATGAATGGTTAACGTTAATTGAATTATGGGGATATTATGCGATATATTTCTAACTTGAAATTTTTTAAATTTAAAGTTGTTGGTATGTGGATACCGAATTGAGATTATTGTTGAGTGCATTTACATGATGATAATGCATAGATATGTATGAGTTTGTATTATAGACTAATCTGGAGGTCAATGGGCTATGAAATAGCCAAAGGATAATCATAATAAAAGTTGATGTCGTGAACACCGACCGAGAAACAATATGGCATGAATCTTTGTATGTGAAATTATGTTGGTTCGAATGCATTGCTATGATTTATGGACCAGTGCATGTTTTTCAAATGGTGAGACTGCCTAAAACTGAATATACGATGAAAAAATTCCCAACAACACAGTGCCACTGTATGTTCCATGGCAGGGTGTGGACCCTAGTCCTATTAGGAGGGGTGGAGGCATTTCCCACCATGTATCCTCTGAAACTTGGATTCATGGGAGGACAATGTTAGCTCACGCTCCCCTAGACATGTGATGATGACTGTCAGTTGCCTGCTAGGGAAGCTTGGTCAAGAGAGTGACACTTCCACTTACGGGTTATATTTGGAGTTAGGTCAATATAGTTGACTCTCCAAGATAATCCAACAGAGGAAGGATAGGGATGGAAGACATAAGTAAGTTAGGGAGGAAGGATGAATAGAAATAGTTGAGAGTCTATGGGGATTTTTCCTTATAGTGGAATTTATTTTTTTCCCCTTTTGAAAATAAAATATGTATATATGTATATTCATAATTACTTAACTGAACTACAATTGTCTAAATGAATGTTGTTGTGCTAAATTATTGTAATTGAGGGATTTTGCAAACATTTTAATTGGTTTACTATATTTTATGAAATGAATGGTCTTATTGATTGGATTGGACGCACACAAGAATTACTATAGGTGTGATAATTATTGTCATTAGTACATGCACGAGCCTTGTATGTGCTAGCTATACATGCATTTCTTGCACATGTACACTAGTATGTATAAGTTTTTTTTTTTTGCTTATTGATAATGTTGTTTATTTGATGTGGGTGTATGAACCAACCCTAATTAACTATGTAATTATCATGAATAATTAATATTAATTTAATTAATTATTAAAATGACTTTATGGAGACTTTATTATAATATTATTAACATTGGTAGATGAAGTAATTAATGGGAGAGATAAGGTGGTTGAGGAATTAATGGGGGGTAAGGCGGTTGGAGAAATGGATTTGAGGGAGGAAGATAAGGGAGAGGGGAGAACTCAGGGAGGGGGATCTTTGGTTTTGGGATATTTTGGTTTATGGGAAGGTAAGAAATTTTGGAGAGGAAGAAGGAGGAGGGCAGGAAACAACAGTTTTGCTAGAACAATTTTGCTTGAGGACTCTCACAGGGGCACAGTTGTTGTTGGGATTTTTGGGCTCGGGGGCCAGGAAACCTTAAGGATTCTTGGAGCTAGGGAGCTGAAGAGGCTGTTCCTAATTGGCTGGGAGGTTAATAATCAGTTTGGTTAGGATCAACATCATCATCTTCAGGTTCAACATCATCAACAACATCATTAGCTTCAGGTTGAGCATCAGGTTGAGGTAAATACCTTATGCATTTTCTTATTTTTGTTATCATTATATTGTTGTTAATCATTATACTGTTGTTAATCATTATACTGACGTTAATTATTATATTGTTGTTAGTATGCTGCTAAATTGTCACTTATTATGCTGGAACAATAACTAAAGAAGTAGATTAGAAAGAATTTATGTGTTTATATTAATTTTATGAGGCTTTGTAACTTAGAGGCCTTACAACTACGGTTTGGTGGTGTTGGATGGTTTGATGATGACTTGGCACATTTTGATGAAGGAAGACCCTTGCACATGAAGATATGGCCTTTGGAGGCCCAACGTCTCCCTCAAGAACCTCAATGACTTGCTCATTATGCCAAAATGTCACCCCTAAAGGGCATGACATCATCATTTAGGATTTTCTTCTTTTGTAAATTTGAATTATAATTTGTAAAGGGGAAAATTAAGGAGGTCGACCTCCCTAATTTGTGTTTTACCCTAAGTATGTGGACACATTGGTTTTACAAGGTCTTGTATCAATAAAGGCCTTGTCACTTTCATTTTAGACATAACACACTTGACAATTACATATAGTTGGCTGAAATTTTTTCCCTACTTGGGCATTTTGCACTATCTCTCTCTTGTGGATGCTAGTACTTGTCTTTTGGTCAAAGAAGCTAAGGATCTATCTCTTGAATGTCTTGTTCTTGCTATTGTAGTGGAATATTCTTGGTAGAGAAGGTTTTTACTTGCTATCTATTGGAATTGGTAAGGAATTTTCTGCTTATTGTTGTTATTTATTCTTGTTTCATGGTTATTCTTGTCTAAACCCTTGGAGGAGTATAAGAGCATATACCCTCCACCAAGATCTATAATTTTGTCATTGAATAAGCTATTGCAAAGGTTGCTAGGAGGATTAAAAAGTCTTACATCCTCCTTGATTTACCTTGCTAGATTTGTTTGATCTAGGTAGTAAAAAGGCTTACACCCCTAGAGAGTTAACAAATCTAGCTCTTACACAAGGGAATTCATAACCCAATTGATAGGGAACTAATATACTTACATTGGAGATATAAAATCATTGCATTGGCATGCATGAAAATTCAATATTTTGCAATTGTCTAAGTTGGAAGTTATTCTTCATGTTCAAGGCTTTCTTGTGCCCTTGAAGCATTTTGATTGGCCAACTAATTCTTCTTGTTGTTATAAATTAATCCTACAATCATTAGGGTTGTAGTAAAGAGTCTTTTTTCACTCATTGCTCTCTAATCTACTGCTGAAATTTACTTGTGAACCTAGGTTATTATTCTACTGATCATTGGCTATCTTTCTGATGGTTTACTTGTCAAGTTTTGTGGTTAGATCTTGGTGATGTAGCAATTGTTTGCTAAAGCCACAAGGCTGCCCTAATATATTGTTGATAACATCTTCTTGCAGCCCTATTTTTCCATAAAAACTTGTGTTTAAGTGTTGGAATATTATCTATATGTTTGGGGCTTGATTATCCAATAATTACTTGGTGTTTTTTTATGGTTAGTTGTGCAGTTGTTATAACTTATTATTTGTTGTTGTAAATCTGATATATGTTGCAGTTATGGGACACCAAGCTTATCTTGATGATTCCCCATTGATTTAAGGCTTGATTTATCATCATTTGTCTTGTTCCGGTGAGGGATAACATTGTTTTGTAGGTACTCAGCACTTGGCAACCATTCTCCCTCCACGAGACTCTTTGTCAAACCTTTTCCTCACCTCCAAGTTTGACCTATAAGGGACTCACTCATTATTATCTCATTTTCCATCTCAATCCCCCTAGAGTCACCGAAATCCCCCCCTGTGGTGACTTATCATCACTAAAGCGAGGGGAGTGTCTATCTAAGCAAGAATTAAACATTTAAAATTAGTAAATAAAATCCTAAAATATAGACCTTAACAAGGAGAATAAGATCCAAGTGTTCAACAATAATTTTAGCCTTCTATTGCACGCGCACACACCACCTCCCAAATTTCTTCTCTTATGGTCCTTCCAAGACAATAAATTGGGCCCCCCTCCAATTCTTCCTACTGGGACCCTCGTACTCTCTCTCTTGTGTAAACGACTAATCCCGAGTTTTCCTCACACTGTTGGGCCTTATCATTTGCAGTTCCTCTCTCGATCACTTCTACCCATTGATCCGCACTCCAGTAAGTTCCCTCTTTCTGCATCAATACGTAGCATACTGGCAAGTGTGCCTTTCTTCCACCTCCACGTTGGCGCGCTGGTAATTTCTTCGCCAATACATAGACCGCTTTCATGTGAACTTGGCTAATGTGTCGACACGCTTCTAGTAAACCTCACTGATGCACATCTTTCTCCCTTGTGAAGTACGTGTGATCAATGCAAACACATCAGTAATGTTCACGCGATCACCATCGTCGCACATGCACCTTTCATCGGTTAACTTCCTTTCACTTTCATCGATGCATCACATATCGACATTATCTCTCTCTTTCACTTCGATACACTACACATCGACGAGGTCTATCTCTCCCTAGTCGATGCGGTGCTTGTTTCCCTCTCCCGTCACCAACGTGCCAACATAAGGATGTCGACCCCTCGTCGTCGCCAAGCGCATGAACAATGATCTTCTTTGTTTCGCCAACGCTGACCTAGTCAACGAGACCCACCTTCACCTTAAGGCCTATCTCATCCTCCTCTAGCTCGGATCCTCTTGTTGCGCCATCCGTCGGTCTCCTACCTTTTTCGATGACTAATATATTCATGTTTAGATGGATAATTTATGACTGATACCTACCATGGCTAACCTATTTCATGATCATAATCGTCATCAAGTTTGTTGTGTCACCAATAGATTTCATCGTGCACATCGTACCAACTTGTTTAATTTGTGTTTCTTGATTTTTTTACTAAATTTGGATTGTGAAAGCACTTTCTAGCGTCAAATGGGTTAACCACGACACCGATTGGTCTTGCATCGGCTTTGAAACACACTTCGGAAGAAATCTAATCTTCCTAGCACCCACACGGTGCTAATTTCTCAGAACATCAGTTGGTTGTCTTGGTGGATTTATAATTTTGTGCTATTGACACATCACTGCAACATCAATGGATGAACTAAGATCCTATACATCATAGATGACACAGGAACTTGCAGAACCAACTTTGAATGAAGCAACAACAAATGTGGGACCCAAACTTCCATTAAAAAATGCATTTGAGTGCAATTTTTCGACATTCGTCAAAGTTAATTGTTTATCCTCAAAATAGGCTAGTCATATATTTTCCGGCATTAGGATTCCAATGCAACTCACGAAATCAAAATTCGAGACCCGAAAGTGCTAGAACGAATCGCCTAAGGTTTCTCGTCCAAACTAGCCTGATCGATCGTTACACAAACAAGAACACTTGAATGGCATGAATAACAGAGTCGTTGGAAGCACCTCTTCATGTTATTCACAACACAAAATAGGATACTCCAATCTTACTTTGCATGAGCAAGTCATGAAGTTTCAAAAGTTTCTCCAACACCTTAAGCAAGAGGTTTGCAAATTGGTTTTCCCACCTCCCACATGAAATGGATGAAGGTTGGTATTATTAATTTTAAGGCAAGTCATTTGATTTTAAACTCTTTTTACACCATTTTAAATTGTTTGAATTTAAGTTTTATTTAAATGTGTAATAATCAAAGGAAAAAAATAGTATGTTTTAAAATACAAAATAGCCAAACGAAATGAAACAAAAGGGAGACTAAATCATACTAAATCCTATTAAGTGCCATCAGAGATCTTGATGGGAACATCACAAAGTCCATTGGAGAAGTTGATAGTAAGTGCTCTGCACGATCGGAAGAGTTAACAACAAATACTCCGAAGCCATCGGCATAGTTGAGACCAAGTTATCCGAAGCTCATCAGAGGCAATGAGGGCAAGTGCACTGAAGCTCTTCGGCACTGAAAGGAAGTATTCTGAAACCCATAGGAGGCACTGAAATTACAAAAAATAACGAGTCTGTTCAACCAGAGTTTTAGCAAGAGTATGAGACTGAGCTTCTGGACGTTACAATCTTTCAGTAAAATCAAGAGGCGTTGTACTTGCGTCCCATAGTATGCGCATGACAGTCGGATCAAAGGAGTGGAACAAGGTTGCAAAGTTTGGCAACGATCTGAGCAAGGCGACTGGCATAGTTTTCATATGTCGATGAGCTCGTTGAACAGTGGAGAAATTCCCTGGCATAGTTTTCATATGTCGATGGGCTCGTTGAACAGTGGATGCTATTTAGCGAGGGAACAGTCAAAACCAAAAATTCCCCCCTCTCATAAAAGTAGTCAAAACCAAAATTGAACCAAACATCATCACTCATTTTTCCCCCTCTCATTAAAGTAGTCAAAACTAAAATTGAACCAAACATCATCACAGGAAAGCAAGTCCAATACATGACAATTCGAGCTCAGTGAGTCCGCACATCGCATGATGATGATATAAAGACAAAGTCTAGGCTCAAGTATTGCAAAGATCACTTGCCCGGAGAGCCTAAAAGAATGCACATCAACACGATCACTCGATAACTTAGCCTCCATCTTTCACCCGGCGAGGTCTGTAACTCGACCTGCAATTCACATCGGAGGAGTTCATTTCCCATCAACTCTTCCGATGCAAATCGGAGGAGTTCCCATTAACTCGTCTGAAACCTAAAAATGGTCTTTTGTAAATTGGCCATAACTTTTGACGCGGGTATCCATTTTGCATGTTATTTATACCATTGGAAAGGTCTTTCCAAGATCTATGACTTTCTAGATATAGGATTTAAGAAATTCCTAACATATTGTCTTCATTTTTCAAGATGAAGATATGGTACCTTGTTGGCAGTTTCAGAGAACACAACGCATCAATCATGAGCAGATGAACTAGGAATCGAATGCAGAGAAGTTTACATGAGACTTTGATTAATTAATGCCTCATTTTGTTGCGTTCAAATGAGTAGTCTTAATGGTTTATGTGGAGTGATTCTCATATATTGTATGTTAAATGGTGACAGGTGCCAATGCCAAGGGGAGATCATACTTAGCATCCTCATGATGCAATCTATAACCAAAGACGACATAGCAACCATAACAATAGTGGCCATAGTGATAGAGGATCAGTAAGGGAAATCTAGCACAAATAACTGAAGAAGGGATCTGATCCACATGACGATCGACTATTAAATTTGGATAACAAAGATGTTCCTATGTCCAGACTAGCCTTCATGGTGTGCAGGGCACGTATGACCGAAATATATGATGGCCCACCAATGTTAGACAACAAATTCAAATTGTAACTGTTGTCTTTGTTTCTCATCATTACAAAGGGAATAAGACAAACATTGGAAGGAAAAAGGTCACAGAGGAAGGAAAAAGGCCAAGGGTCACCTTGAACCTCATTAAATACTAAAATTGTACCCAAAGAAAGGTCTTTTGTCTCTTTAAACATTGTACACTTCTAAACTATTTTGGGAATACAGTGTCAACTAAAATTGGAGAGTTGTCCTTGGAGTTTTCATGTACTATTGTTGAAATTGTTAATACGGAGAAGCCCTCAAGACCAACTTTTGATAGAGAGAAGGACTTGCATGTGTTGTTGTTTTGCTGCGAACTATTTCAAGTAGAATGTTTGTTGTTCACATGGTATGTAAGAGCCTGTTTGTTTATGGACTATTTTGATGCAATATGTGTTTTCTTGCAGTTTTTTTATTCTTCATTATTTCTCATGGCATGAGCATATGAGCTGCCAATGTATGTGATATAGTGACTTAGACTATTCTGGTTATATATTCATGTGCATGCGTTATCTAACTTTATTTCTTCATTTTAGCTATCTGGGTGAAGCTATTGGTAGAGTTAGTTCCCTGTTATAACTCATTCACTTACGTTAATTCGCTCCTAGCTAGGATATGATAGATTATAAATAGATTAGACCTACATTTACATAGTCTTCATCTACATATTATGTTTGCATAACCATCCATCACTCACCTTCATTGGTGGACTAGGCCACAACCAGTAAAACCAAGATGTGAATGGTTTTTAGGCCAGATTATGGATGGGTTCCCTATTCCAAATGGTGAAAGGTCTAATCGGGTCTTCTTACCAGGGGTAACCCCTTACTGATGTTGAGCAAATTTAGACCCGTCAACACCTTAAACCATAATATTAAGTAAGTTAACAACAATCCAATTAAGCCCCAATGGTTGTAGCAAACATTTATAACAACAACAAAAAGTTCACTAAGTTTTCCAAGCGTTGAGTTACTTTGAGGGTTGGAAGTTGGTAGGTTATCTAACTATTAGGTTGCTTTGAGAGAGAGAGGGTAAGTTTGAAGTTTTGTACCACTTTGAGAGCTCAAGACTAGTGTCGTTTTGTTCCTTTGGGAAAATGGAGTCAAGCAACACCATCTATTAGATAGCCAAGAAGAGATGGAGGTTTGAAACCTTAGGGCTAAAGCCTTATAGGCCTAGGATAAAAACTCAAAAGATAAACCCTAATATTTATGGCCATATAAACCCTAGGTGTTGTCTCTGTTGAGATTTGTGTACCTTGGGAAGTGGTCCCCTTGTGGTTTGGAGCCTCTAACCACAAGTGGGAAATACATTGGTACTATGTACCTTGTACTTTATGTCTAATTTCACTTTGACTCAGGAGGTTTAAGTCAAAAGTGAATTTTGGTCATTTTAGCCTAAAATGACTATTAATTCACTTTGTTGGTGAATTAGGAGACATAAAGTGAACTTAGGGAACTTAACTCAAAGTGGGTTTGTGAGTGAGATTATTATGGGATGATGTCAACCTTTGATTAGAGATGGGATGGGATGATCTCATCCATCCATCTTTTAGGTTTCCTTATGGAGGTTCAAGAGGGGTGCATAGGGCAAGGAGAGGCTCATTCACACTTATGTTCACTTGGAGAGTTTTAGAGAGAGCATTGAGGTGAGGATGGAGGTTATGGTTGAAGAAAGCTTGGGCACCTCCTTTCATGGAGGACTCATGGAGGCTTAGGCCCTCTTTTATTTGTGGTTGTGGTTCTTTCTTGGAGGAGGACACATTGTAGGAGGAGGGCACATCTATATCAGGGAGGTGTTTCAGTGGTCAGATTACTTTGAGGATTGTTTCAGTGGATAGGTAGCACACAACAGCTTGTTGGTATGCAAGTGTTTCTTCACTAGAGCTTCAAGGAGCAAGGGCACTTCACTTCATTGGATTGGACAACATCTGAGGAGGGTGTACCATACTTGGGCACATCTTTCATCTTGGACTTGTATTGCAGCTTGAGAGAAGCTGCTATTGTATCAGGTTCATTTGTTTCATGTACTTGTTGTATTCCACTTTATTTTCTCCACATATATAGACTTATATTCCAAACTTAGAACCATCTTGAGGTCAAAGATAGACCTAGATGGAAGCCTGTTAGACCTCGAAAAATCTTCAGTCTCCTCCTTCTAGGACATCTAATTTCAAGATTCAAGTGAACTAAGTCAAATCCTAAGGTTCATGGCCTTATACACCCTATATATTGAACTAGCCAAGACAAATCCCTAGGGGGAATAAAGACTTTTAATCCCTAGAACTAGGTCTTAAATGCTTCAACAAACAAGATGAATGAAAATAGGGAGGGGGATAAATAATTTTAATCCCTCGTAGGGTTTCTAGCAAAAAGAACCTAGCATACAAGGTAACATGCAACACTTCAACAAAATAGAGCATTCACCAAAATACACCATGAAAAAACACTTATCCAAGTTGCTATGCATGAGGAAACTCTACCTCAAAGATCATCCATCAAAATAAGACAAAGCATCCACAAGACTATCCTTCCAAAGGTGCACACAAGTATTGCATAGCAAAAGATGAGATAAGAGAGTGATAGAAGTGATGTCTCACAAGTGATGAGTTACGATTTGACACAATGAAGCATTAATCTCTTTATATGAGGCAACCCTAGCGTATATGTCCACAATAAGCCCTAAAAGACACCACTAGTCTCTGTGTGATGTAATATTCTACCTTTGACTTCTAAGTTTTACTTTGGTCTTTACCCAAGCAAGGCTATGAAGAGAAATGTTTTGTTTGTAATTCATAATTGAATTAATAAAAATCATTGTTGGTTTTTAATCTCACATTTGGACTTGATGTGTAATGAAGTTTCAGATTTGTCTTCTGATTATTTCTTAAATTTGATATAAATTTATGTTACAAGTAAAATTTTTATTTTTCCTTGATAAAACACCAAGCACATAAAACAACATTAGGCCCAAGTACATGTTGCTTGCAGACTAATTGATATTTTTGTAAAGGTTATAAACATATGGTAATAATCCTGTCTATCTTTCCTTAGGCCAGCAAGATTCAAAAATGTTGTTATAAGGATATAGTTCATTTTCATCAATAAGTAGATCAGTAGGTTACAATTCAATCTGGCTCCCTATTTCATTTATAATATTCTCACAAGTATTTGAATAACGTTTCCTTGAAATCTATGCCCAAAACCCCTTTCTACATTGCTCTACATCAATTTATAGGATAAATATGCTATGTTGGGTTCAATGGGAAGGCCAAGTGTCCCCAACTATTCAGCTTCCCCTAAGCCTACCAATTCTCTTATTTTTTCATCTATTCCGACAACTTTTTAATGTATGGTTCACCTATGCTTTATTTCATTTGTTTCTCTCCTTTAATATATTTTTCTTTTCATGCTTGTTTTTGAATTGCAACATTAATTGGCGATGCTCACTATGAATTTAACACAGTACACACTGCTTCGGGGTGAGTCGAAGCATTGTTCATGTGCACCGTGTGGAATTGGAAAAAAATTGAAAAAATGTTAAATTTCAAGCTAAATTCAAATTTTGATTGAATGAAAATGAAAATAAGAAGATAATAAACAATTTGCTTGGCTTCTTATGTCTTGAGGACACATGGTTTCATTGTTGAGAGGAAATGAAAATTCGTAGTAATTTCCAAAATTTGGAAATCTGTGGAATCTACTAATGGAGCTATCCAAGTCGGTGTAGAGCATCAAAACATGAAATCTTAGGAAGGAATCTGAGCATCAGAAGCACGAGATGCACTATAACAATGAAAATCGGTTTGGTAAAAAAAATTATTTACCCTACCATGGTGCACCTAACGACAGTGAGGTGCACCAATGTGTTTTATTCGGTGCATGTAATTTTTATTATAAAGTATTGCGATTCTTTTGAACATTGATGCATTGGTTCTTTATTGTTCATGTACAAACTAATGTGTATCGACCTTAAATATGCATCGATAAAAAAACATCTACGAAAGCCTTTGGTCGCCCGCCTCCGTTATAAATAGAGAAGGTATAGAATTTTCGAGGATATTTTGTAAAATCCTCCACTAGAAGGTATTCTTGTAGTGGGTGGACCCTTGTATATGTTTCTTTGTTAGTGCATGTTCTATTGTTGACCTTTTTCCACCTGCACCACTCTGCACTAGTAGTCATTTGCAACTTTGCAAGTGGTCTAAAAGGTCATGTTATACCTACTTTTTAGGGATAACTAGGAGATCATTTCTCAAGGTCCACAGGTCATAGACATGGAGTACCGAGAGCAGGATTGACCTGAGCATGGCCCTGGAAGGCCCACCTTTTCTTCTTCCATCATATTTATCTTGTCAGTAGCAACATCCATCACCATCGGTTTGGTCCTGTATCAAAAGAGGTTCTTGCTTCATGAGGTAATTAGTCCAGGTATCATGGTATGTGTCACATTTGATCATTAAAACCTTTAAATGTATGCATCAGATTCCTTTTATTTCTAACGACTGATTGGATCTTACATTTTCCCACTTGACCGTATTTGGGGAAATTGACAGGGTGCCCTAGCAAGCCTGTATCTATAGGTTTTGGTTTGCCATTGGGGGATTTCTGAAAAGCCATCGTTCACTCCCATGATAGCACCACTCTTTCATCTTACTTCCCACTCACTTATCCCTTTCCCCTTGTCCGGGCATTGGGTTGACCTATTTTCAGGACTGCACCTTACCTTATGGAAAGAAGGGGCTAAAGGCCTAGAAGGTAAAATCAAGCTGGTAAAAGATAAAAGCCTAAGAATGAAACATCGAGATGCTTCGCCCAGGGATCCCCGAGAAAGCAATAAAAGGTTTCTCAGCAAGAAACAAGAGGGACCTGGAAAAACAATAAAACAATACCTAGTCAGAGGATGGGGGGTCTCATCATGAGCCAGCCTATTAGGACCATGGGTACCTAGCAGTATGACATTGCCACTAGTTGGTTACCATGCCAGGTAAGTGACTCTTGGTTGCATGGACAAGGGAAAGGGGGTCTCATCATGAGCCAACCTTCTCATCTCTGTGAAAGTACTTGTGGGTAACACTATCAGCTCTGGTCACCATGCCAAGGCAGTGTCCCTTGATTAGCTCTTGAATAAAAAAAGAAAAAAAGAATGAAAAGAATAAAGGAAAGAATGGGCTTGGAAAAAATGCATCCGTGATAGGTACAACTCGCCTTCTACAAAGGCACCCATAGGTAACACTTTTTCATCCTTAGCCTTCACTGCACCCACATTCTTGGACATCCCCTGACCACATCACCCACTTACATGGCTTGGATGAGGTCTTTTTGGTAACTTTCCTTTTCCTGTGGACACTAGCCCAATATGATGCCTTGTCTTTTTCTTCAGACTTTTATTGCAGGCTTGTGTAACGTCTTTGAGCTATTGATTGATGTATTAGGGATTTTGTGCATATGTTTAATAATATTGATGATGAGATGTGATTGACATTGCTATGATCCCTGTGACTGATGAGTACATGGAGGGCATAGCCTTTGATGTGCAGGACCATGCCCAATGGACAGGTACCATTTGGATCGGTACACATGGGGAGATGATCAGTTCGGACCTCCATGGGGCTGAAGAGCCCACCAGATGGATGTTGAGACCCCATCAAGGGGAAGAGACAGGACAGAGGTTGATTAGAGACCTTGCACCTGAGAAGAAGAGGACATTCCACCAGAGGCACCCTGACACAGCTGGATCTAGGGGGATTGACCCATTTTCAGTGGGACGTTGGCTCTAGATGGCCTAGGACATCACCAAGAGGCTTATGACATCATCATGAGCGTATTGGCAGTTGGACAGGGTAGTTGACACGTGTGGCATCTTGGAGGAGCCCAAAAATGGCTAACGTCTTGCATCAGGAGGTTGCACTTTCCCTAATAGGGGCTAACGTCACCCTAGAAAGGGGTGATGTCTTACATTTTTTTCTTGATTAGGGTTTAGATTTGACAATTTAATGTAAAAATAATATGATTTGATATTATGGCCTTGTTGGCCTTTTTACCTGACCTAAATGTAAAGTTAGGTAAAGGTTTTGTATAAATGAGGGATTTTGACTCTCATTTTTTCATCATCACTCATTCAATCCATAAGGAGGTCTGAAATTTGTGCCCTATATTGGGTATTTGGCTGATTAAGTGAGGCACACTTGTTGAAGGAAGAAATTTTTGGCATTCTATGGTGTTTCTCTTAAAGGAATGTGCTACAACTAGGGTTTGCATGGTTATTTCTTGATGAATTATAAGTATTTTTCTGCAAAACTTCTTGATTGAATGGTTGTAGTTTAATTTCTTGCATATGTTTATGAATATTTCTGAATAAAAACCCTAGGGGACAAGAACACAAGTAGGTCATTGTCTCATGTCCCCTGATAGAGAAATCTTTAGCCATTGTTGAGGAAAGAAAGAGCCTAGCCATAACTGCACTCCTATTTCTTCTTCCTCTTTGCTAGATGTGCTATTTTGAAGCCAAGAAGAGTGAGACGTCCTTGGCCTAGGTTCACTACACTAGGGTCGTACTCTTTCTAGGGTTTGCTGAAAGGCCTTGTTGTAGCAACACCTTATCTCATCAAACCCTCTTGTTTTGGTCATATGCTTTATCCATGAGCTAGCCGTGTTTCCGGGAAGGAGGAGAGAGCACGAGGCCATGTTGTAGCAACACCGGAGTGAGCCTCTCTCCCCTAGGCTTTTTATTTTGATGCCCTGCCTTAGCAACACCTCAAAAATATTCCCTCTAGTCCTTGAAATTTTCCATCCTTCAACTCTTGTGTCCTTCACCTTTGACTCCATTAAACCCTAAGGCACTTATCTAAAGTCCTCCAATGTTGAAGTGAAATGTTGATCACAACACTCTCAAAACTCTTTGAATTCCAAACCCTGATTACTCTAGCCCTAGTTGTTGATGTCATCTTTAGTTATTTCATCTTTACAGCAACAACGTTTGGTTTAAAAAAAGCAATTGAATGATGGTTTGATGCATTAATTGAATAAGGTGTTGATTGGTTACATTAAATGCTACATTGTTCTAATATTTATTGGTGAAGTGTTATAACTTTTCATTTATATTGATAAACATTGACTTCATCAACATTTATTTCCATATTTATTATATATTTATCAAATAATCTTACAAAGCACTAACCCATTGAATAGCTTGCACATACCAGTTTGTTGTTGCCTTGTTCCAGGCAAGTACACTTCTTTGGGGGTTTTACTTCTTGAATTGGCCTTTGGCCAAACTATCTATTTGGGTGGTGACTTTTTAAGGGGGGAAACCTTATCTTGGACTTATTAGCCTTTTGCCTCTTCAAAACCCCAGGTCCCTGGGGACGTCTCCCCTAAGCCTAACCTCCCTAAATAGAAACAACCATCCCATTGTAGTGACATTGGGTGGGATTGGTTCTTGTTACACTCATTTTGCCTTCTATCTTATAACCTTTTATCCTAGCTACAAAATGTGCATTAACATTTTGGCGCCATTGTTGGGGAACACTGAGTCAAACCTTCCTTAGATGACAACTTTTCGGTAAGCCTTACCTCAAAGAGTCTTTTTCTTACAAGCTTACCTGGCGACTCCACTAGGGTGTTTTCCCTTTTCTTTGATAAATTCAAGCAAATTATCTGGCAACTCCACCAATGACAACCCGTAGCGGGCGAAAGTACTCAAACCCCTCTACTGTGGCAATTGTCACTCTGACAAACCCTAGCCCTCCACTTAATCCACACAAGTCGTCTCACCCAGAGACTTTAAGTTGTTTCGACCTAAGTAACATCCAAGGTGGGTTACATGACCTGCCCAAAGATGCAAGTTCCTGGTTACCACTTTTTTCAGGAAAAGTAGTTCCTAGTAACTCACATTGGGCCCAGTTTTGTGATAACTTTGAACTTCATTTGGTTGATCAGGAACACCCTGATGTCTTTATGAGACTATTTTCGAGTTCCCTTGTAGAGTATGCTAAGGTTTGGATTGATTCCTACCTGAAAGGAAGCATAAAAAACCCTGAATAACTACAAAAGGCCTTCAGAATAAGATGGTGCAATAGTGAACACACACAAGATTCTTACTCCCAATACCTTGATATTTGCAAAGGTTCCTGTGAGAGTGTTAGAGATTTCAGTGATAGGTTCAACCTTCTCCTCAAAAGGGTCCGATCAAAACTAAGCTCAGAACAAACTATCCTAGAGCATTACTTAAAATCCTTAGAAGGGATCTTACAGTTCACCCTCAAGAACCGGTCACCTTCAACCTTAGAGGAAGCACAAGACTTAGCCTTTCAGATTGAGAGAAATATTGAATTTGAAGACTACATCTGTCAGGCTAACCTCTCGCGTGAGAATGATTTCTGGGATCCTAGTGATGAGTTTATCCCTAAACCTGAGCCCCCAATAGTCCTCCAAGTCGAATTCACACCCCCTAAAAGAAAATTGAGCCTTTCCTATCCCCATGAGAGCAATTCCCCTTATCAATAAATTCCTGTAGAAACTGGACCTCCCCAGGATGAGAAGGAAGAGATTGAGTTTTTCCCACTTGAAACCATTAAGCATGATTCTCCGAGAGATTTTCCCATTTTCATCCATCAAGTAGGAGATCCTTTTTCAAAGGATGGTGAGATCACACCTTTCTACGTCACTCTCCAAGTCAAATATTCCCTCCTCCACAACTATTTTTTGCACCCAAATGATACAACCAACATGATGACGAAGGAAGTTATGCATCAATTGGGCCTAAGCTTCTCACGACCAAATACCGGAGGTGGCTTTGCAAAAGGAATCATTAAAAATTTAGAAGTTTCTTTTGACTCCTTCCCTAGTGCTCCTTTCTTAATAGATGTGATTGTTATAGATGCCGTGAGAAATTTAGGTATTATCCTGCACAGAGACCTCATAAGGAACTTGGCTAGAAGTTTTCACGAATGGGAATCCAAGGTAACTATCCCTCACCCCGAGGGAGGATTCTTCACCCTCTACAATGAACCTCTAGTAGGCTCCCCAGTTGAAACCTCTGATGACTTAAATGACCAACTCTTATGTATCGATAGTGACCTCAATAACTGGTTCGTCCAAGAAGGGAAGTTAGATATCGACACCATTGAAGAGACCAAAGGAATTTGGACTTTGGAATTTGATGGATCTCACTCAAGATCTGGATCGGGTGCTGGGATTGTCTTGACAGCCCCTTTAGGTGAAACCTTTTACCACTCATATAGGTTGGAGTACCATTGTACCAACAACATTGTCAAGTATGAGGCTTTGATCCTAGGTCTCAACTTAGCAATTGACAAGGGCGTTGCACACCTAAGGGAAAAAGGGGACTCAGACCTCATAGTATCACAAGTGATGATGAAATTTGCTACAAAGAATGAAAGGTTGAAGAAATAACGAGACTTGGCCCAAACCCTTTCAAAGTATTTTAAGATAGTTTCGCTTGAGGCCATTCCCCGAGAAAATAACCACATGGCAGATGCCTTGGTTGTTTCTGCTTCCACCTTACAACCTTGCGAAGGACCACTTCGTAACTTGTGCAAGATGGAGGCCCTTTTTAGGCTTTCTCTTCCAGACAACCTGGAGCATTGACAAGTTTTTGAGGATGACGACCAAATCATTAGGTACATGGAAAATAGCAAAGAATTCTCCGACTCATAAGTCAACTTCCTGGCTGAATCCATGAACCTGGAGGTCATAAACCTTCAAAACAATACCCTACCTAAGGGTTGTGTTCCCTTGGAAGTTCTCTTTGATAGACATGATGTGTTCAAAGGAAGAAGGCCCAATGAACAAGATGATGAAGCTCTAGAATTCAACATAGGCATGCAAATGGACCCAAGAATGATCAAAATAGGAAAGGGCACTACTGAAAAAGAAAGGTTGGAAATAATCACGCTCATCCGAGAATTTAAAGATACCTTTGCTTGGAACTATGATGAGTTGAAAGCCTATAGAGGGGATGTCATCCAACACGCCATACCCTTGGTAGAAGGGGCCAAACCTTTCCGACAAAAACTAAGACATATTAACCCAAAGCTCGCAAGCTAGATACAAAAAGAACTCCAAAAAATGGTGGACACTGGTATCATAGCCCCTATCCGATATTCCTCTTGGATGTCAAATTTGGTAGTTGTTCAAAAGAAAAATGGTGACATATGCCTATGTGTTGAATTCCGTAACCTTAACCAACTATATTTGAAAGACAACTACCCTCTCCCCAATATTGAACATCTCCTGCAAAGGGTTACCGGAGCAGGAATGATGTCCATGTTGGATGGTTTTTCGGGATACAACCAAGTTTTTCTCAAAAGAGAAGACCAACTTAAAACAACATTTACCACGCCTTGGGGAACCTTTATGTACTTAAGGATGTCGTTTGGTCTTATGAACGTCGGTGCTACTTTCTAGAGAGAAATGGACTTTGCCTTCAGGGACCTTATACAAAAAATCATAGAAATTTATCATGATGATCTTACAGTTGTATCCAAGGATAGGAAGGACCACGCCTCACACCTCATGATTGTTTTTGAGCGATGTAGGAAGTATGGTATCTCACTAAACCCCAAGAAATTTGTTTTTGGGATTGATGAGGGAAAGTTATTAGATCACGTGGCTTCGCAAGGAGGTGTCTCCATTGACCCTGAGAGGGTCCAATCAATAAAGGATGTCTACCCCCCAATCAACAAGAAATATTTACAATCCTTCCTTGGGAAAATCAATTTCGTTCGGAGATTTGTACCAAATTTTTCCGAGAGAATAAAACCTTTGAGTACTTTACTGAAAAAGGATGTGGCTTTCAAGTGGGATGATAAAACCAACAAATCTTTTGATGATATAAAAGACACTATCTCCCAAGCCCCTATCCTAATCAGTCTCGATTTCTCATGAGATTTCATAATATTCTCGTTTGCCTCCCAGGACACCATTGCAGGAGTTCTAATGCAAAAGGATGCTAATGACCATGAACACCCCAGAGCTTTTATGAGAAAAGTCCTTAGGGATTCCAAGTTGAATTATTCCATCACTGAGAAACAAGCGTATGCCTTGGTAAAATTCCTCAAGAACTTTAGAAACTACATCGGCTACAATAGAATTAAAGCTTATGTCCCATACCCGGCAGTAAAGGATGTCTTATCACAACAAGATTGCATGGGTACTAGGGGAAAGTGGGTTTCAAAAATCCAAGAGTACGACTTAGAGATAAAACCCACTAAAATAATAAAGGGACAAGGTTTAGCCCAGATACTGACCGAAAGTAACCAAGAGGCTATACAAATGGGTGAGAGCGAAAAAATAAACGTGATGGTGAGCGAATTAGAGCATGCCGAGTGGTATTCCGATATCATTTACTATATAAAGAATTTGTCTTACCCTGATCACCTAGTAGACTACAAAAGAAGGGATTTGATATTGCAGGCTATGAAATACTGCTTGACCAAAGACGAACTTGGGTGGAAAAATCTTGATGGGGTCATACTTAGATGTGTGAACAAAGAAGAAGCAACGAAACTACTGGGAGAATTTCACTTTGCGTACTGTGGTGGGCACTTTGCGGCTCGTACTACTGCCCACAAAATCCCGAGGGTCGGGTATTATTGGCCAACACTTTTTTCTGACACCCACCAACATGTCTGATCTTGCCAGCCTTGCCAATACTTCTTTAGTAAACCAAAGCTCCCAACGTGCAAGATACCAGATATATAAAATATGCAGAACATAAACGAAATGCTAGAAATAACAGAATAACAGTGAAATATCCAGCATAATCTTCACAATACACAGAAATGATATACGAAATAGCAACAGAAATAGCACTTGAACAGAA
>ML777576.1:1559496-1585309 GCA_009831015.1 Picea engelmannii
CAACCTTTGAAACCTGTAGTGATAGAAGCACCTTTTCAACAATGGGGTTTGGAATTCGTTGGGGAGTTCAAGGACAATTCAAGCAATGGCTACCGATGGATCCTAACAGCCATAGACTATTTCACTAGATGGGTTGAGTCCATTCCCACAAATAAATCCACCGAAGAAGTAGTCATAAGTTTTCTCGAAGAACGGATCATAACTAGGTTTTGTGTCCCTTCCAAGATCACAAGGGCCAAAGCTTTCAGCTCACATGCTATGGTAGAATTTTGTTTCAAATATGGCATTGTCTTATCCCATTCCTCCAATTATTATCCACAAGGGAACGGATTAGCAGAATCAAGCAATAAAAACCTTATGAATATTTTGAAGAAAGTTGTGGGGGAAATAAGAAGTCTTGGGATAGAAAAATCAAGTATGCGGTGTGGGCAGACCGAATAACAACGAAAACCTCCACAGGAAGGACTCCCTTTGAGTTGGTATACAGACTAGAAGCGAAACTTCATGTGAACCTCCATATTCCTATCCTTTGTTTCGCTCAACAGTATGCTACCGATACAGAAGCAATCCAAGGATGAATTAATCAGTTGATAGAGCTAGACGAAACAAGAAGGGTCGCCCTTGGCCAGATGGAAAGAAACTAGGATAAGATAAAAAACACCTTTGACCATAAAGCCAAGGAAAGACACTTCGCCAAAGGAGATATTGTACTGTTGTGAGATAAGAGAAAGGAGAAACCTGGTATGCATAAGAAGTTTGATATTTTATGGACGGGTCCTTACAAAATCATGAGTCATGCAGGTACAAACTCTTTCAACCTAGGAACTATGGAGGGAGAAGTCCTGAGGCTACCAATAAATGCTTTACATATCAAGAGTTACTATCCACCGGTGACTTGATTCCGCAGGTAAGTACAGGTAAGTAGGCATTTTTGCATCCATGTATTATACCATTTGCATTGCATGTTAGTTTTCTTTCATATTTACATCTATTGATTGTTTTCTTTCAGTCTATCTNTCTCTCTCTCTCTCTCTCTCTCTCTATATATATATATATATATATATATATATATATATATATATATATATGTTGGGGTGGCATTACCAACCCAAATTTTGTTACTGATGCTTCTTTCAAGATCAAGCAGGTCTGTGGGTTATGTCAGAGATGTTGAGGTTCTCATGCACTCTACGGTGAGCACATGTCCCCGAGTTGGAGCCAGATGTTATCCCCACTTTTCAGGGATAACTAGGAGATCATGTCTCAAGGCCCACAGGTCCTAGACATGGAGTACCGAGAGAAGGATTGACCTGAGCATGGCCCTGGAAGGCCCACCTTTTCTTCTTCTATTGTCTTTATCTTGTCAGCAACAACATCCATCACCATCGGTTTGGTCCTGTATCAAAAGAGGTTCTTGCTTCATGAGGTAATTAGTCTAGGTATCATGGTATGTGTCACATTTGATCATTAAAATCTTCAAATGTATGCATATGATTCCTTTTATTTCTAATGACTTCTTGGATCTTACATTTTCCCACTTGACCATGTTTGGGGAGATTGACAGGGTGCCCTAGCAAGCCTGTATTTGTAGGTTTTGGTTTTCCATTGGGGGATTTCTGAAAAGCCATCATCCGCTCCCATCATAGCACCACTCTTTCATCTTACTTCTTGCTCACTTATCCCTTTCCCCTTGTCCGGGAATTGGGTTGACTTATTTTCAGGATTGCACCTTACCTCGTGGGAAGAAGGGGCTAAAGGCCCAGAAGGTAAAAGAAAGCTGGTAAAATATAAAATCCTAAGAATAAAACCTTGAGATGCTTTTCCCAGTGATCCCCGAGAAAGCAATAAAATGATTCTCAACAAGAAACAAGAGGGACTGGAAAAACAATAAAACAAGACCTAGTCAGGATGGGGGGTCTCATCACGAGCCAACCTATTAGGACCATGGGTACCTAGCAGTATGACATTGCCACTAGCTGGTTACCACGCCAGGGAAGTGACTCTTGGTTGCATGGCCAAGGGAAAGGGGGTCTCATCACAAGCCAACCTTCTCATCTCTGTGAAATTACTTGTGGGTAACACTGTCAGCTCTGGTCACCATGCCAAGGCAGTGTCCCCTGATTAGCTCTTGAATAAGAAAAGCAAAAAAGAATGAAAAGAATAAAGGCAAGAATGGGCTTGGAAAAAATGCATACGTGACAGGTACAACTCGCCTTCTACAAAAGTACCCACAGGTAACACTTTTGCATCCTTAGCCTTCACTGCACCCACATACTTGGAAATCCCCTGACCACATCACCCACTTACATGGCTTGGATGAGGTCTTTTCGGGAACTTTCCTTTTCCTATGGACACTAGCCCAATAAGACGCCTTGTCTTTTTCTTCAGACTTGTATTGTAGGCTTGTGTAACGTCTTTGAGCTATTGATTGATGTATTAGGGATTTTGTGCATATGTTTAATAATATTGATTATGAGATGTGATTGACATTTTTATGATCCCTGTGACTGATGAGCCCATGGAGGGTGTAGCTTTTGATGTGCAGGACCATGCCCGATGGACAGGTACCATTTGTACCAGTACACATGGGGAGATGATCAGTTCAGACCTCCATGGGGCTGAAGAGCCCAACAAATGGATGTTGAGACCCCATCAGGGGGCAGAGACAGGACAGAGGTTGATTAGAGACCTTACACCCAAGAAGAAGAGGACGTTCCACCAGAGGCACCCTGACACAGCTGGACCTCGGGGGATTGACCCATTTTCAGTGGGACGTTGGCTCTAGATGGCCTAGGACGTCACCAGGAGGCTTATGATGTGAACATGAGCATATTGGTAGATGGACAGAGCAGTTGGCACATGTGGTAGCTTGGAGGAGCCCAAAAAGGGATAACGTCTTGCTTCAGGAGGCTGCCCTTGCCTTAACAAGGGCTAACGTCACCCTAGAAAGGGGTGACGTCTTACCATTTTTGCTTTATTAGGGTTAAGATTCGACAATTTAATGTAAAAATAATATGATTTGATATTATGGCCTTGTCAGCCTTTTTACTTGACCTAAATGTAAAGTTAGGTCAAGGTTTTGTATAAGTGAGGGATTTTGACTCTCATTTTTTCATCATCACTCATTCACTCCATAAGGAGGTCTGAAATTTGAGCCCTATCTTGGGTATTTGGCTGATTAAGTGAGGTGCACTTGTTGAAGGAAGACATTTTTGGCATTCTATGGTGTTTCTCTTGAAGGAAGGTGTTACAAATAGGGTTTGCATGGTTATTTCTTGGTGAATTATAAGTATTTTTCTGCAAAACTTCTTGATTGAATGGTTGTAGTTTAATTTCTTGCATATGTTTATGAATATTGCTGAATCAAAACCCTAGGGGATGAGAACACAAGTAGGTCATTGTCTCATGTCCCCTGATAGAGAAATCTTTAGCCATTGTTGAGGAAAGAAAGAGCCTAGCCATAGCTACACTCCTATTTCCTCTTCCTCTTTGCTAGCCATGCTATTTTGAAGCCAAGAAGAGTGAGACGTCCTTGGCCTAGGTTCACTACACTAGGGTTGTACTCTTTCTAGGGTTTGCTGAAAGGCCTTGTTGTAGTAACACCTTATCTCATCAAACCCTCTTGTTTTGGTCATATACTTTATTCATGAGCTAGATGTTTTGTCGGGAAGGAGGAGAGAGCACGAGGCCTTGTTGTAGCAACACCAGAGTGAGCCTCTCTCTCCTAGGGTTTTGATTTTGAGGCCTTTCCTTAGCAAGAACTCAAAACTCTTCCCTCTAGTCCTTGAAATTTGCCATCCTTCAACTCTTGTGTCCTTCACCTTTGACTCCATTAAACCCTAATACATTGATCTAAAGTCCTCCAATGTTGAAGTGAAACGTTGATCACAACACTCTCAAAACTCTTTGAATTCCAAACCCTAACTACTCTAACCCTAGTTGCTGACGTCATCTTTGGTTATTTCATCTTTACAGCAACAACGTTTGGTTTTAAAAAAACAATTGAATGATGGTTTGATGCATTAATTGAATAAGGTGTTGATTGGTTACATTGAATGCTACATCGTTCTAATATTTATTGGTGAAGTGTTATAACTTTTCATTGCTATTGATAAACATTGACTTCATCAACATTTATTTCCATATTGCTTATATATTTATCAGATAGTCTTACAAAGAACTAACCCATTGAATAGCTTGCACATATCAGTTTGTTGTTGCCTTGTTCTAGGCAGGTACACTTCTTTGGGGGTTTTACTTCTTGAATTGGACTTTGGCCGGACTATTTGTTTGGGTGGTGATTTGTGAAGGGGGAAAACATTATCTTGGTCTTATTAGCCTTTTGCCTTTTCAAAACCCCAGGTCACCAGGGACGTCTCCCCTGGGCCTAACCTCCCTAAAGAGAAAGAACCATCCCATTGTGGTGACATTGGGTGGGATTGGTTCATGTTACGCTAGTTTGGCCTTCTATCTTATAGCCTTTTATCCTAGCTACAAATTGTGCGATAACAGGCCATAAACAAATTCAAGAATAAGATCAATGGGAGGAGTCATTTTCTGCTTATGGCCAGTCTTGGTCCTAGGGTTTTTTAGCACATTAGGCTTCCTTAAGTGGTTCCAATTTTCATAAGGAGCCTTGGCATTGACTTTGTAAATGACGATCATTGTAGGGTTGGCATTATGGAGGAAAAAAATGAAAGTTCCCTGAAATGTGTTCATGTAGTACATCAAGATGGTATCGATAGTTGGCTTATGAGTTTGTGGAATATCCTACACAATATTATTAAACCTTTTGTCGAATTCATCAATGGTTTCATTTTCTTTTCTCTTTATGCTAGTCAAAGCACCTAAAAGAAATCGAAAATCTTTTTTTTTTCCGTCCATTTATCAAAGAAAATGCTTTAACATGTTTCAATAAAATCTATGCTATTGTGAGGCAAAGATTGAAACTATTTTCTAGCATCCCTTTTTGATGATAGAAAAAAGAATATAAGAAACACATCCAAATGACAAATCCCTGTATCAATGATATATTCCATAAATAAATCCCAATGTTCTCTTGCACCATTGGCATTATTTCCATGGAACAATGGGATCTTGTCAGGAGTAGAGGGAATAACATGAAGATAACCTAAAATCTTAGACAAATCAAATGGTTTAAAAGAATCTATCTACCACGAAGAAGCCATTTGAGTTAGTGGACTTGAATCAACAAATAATATTCTTATATCATATAAATTTTCAAATCCAATACAATTATTTTCTTCCCTTGCCTGAAGTCTATGCCTTCTTCTATGATAAACAAGTTTAGGTTTAGGAACAAAACAAAGAGTACCCTGGGTGTTCTTTCTTATAGAGTACATTTTTGTTACATTTGGATTCGGTGGAGTCGTCAAATGATTTAATTAAAATAAAAATATTCTCATTAGATACAATACAAAGGAATTTCCCAACCTGGCGGGATGATGTCCGTAATGAGCTAGAAATAAACCAACAAGGTGGTCCCCAACAAGGATGCCAAAAAATGTTACCACCCAAACTAGCAGCCCTTGGGGGGATGCTATGGGGATAACACAATATGGTAAATGCACCACTATCACCTTAGTATGACCCCCCCTTCACTTTATGCCAACTCCAAGAGACCAAGGGGGTATCCCAATCTTTCTAACTACACACCTCAATACACATTAGATAGACTAGTGCCTTAGTAGCCAAATGCCTTAATAATGCTCAACCAAGAATTAGGGAAAAAAAATAACGCAATGTAGAGAGGGTTAGGAGATAATTAAACAATTGCTAATATATGAAATAAATATTATACGACAAAAAATACAAACCAACACTATAAAATCACTCTTTAAATGACCAAATATGAACCTTTTACCGCGCAAGAGTGAGATTTTGTTGCAAAAATAAAGGGTGATTGATATACATGAGTTATACCTTGATTGTTTATATATATTATACTAGCTTGTTTCTGCCCTTAATTTTTAGAATCCGATTTATGGCAAAACAAAACGCAGAAAATTGCATATTTGAACCATGAAAAGTGACCCAAGAGTGCTTAGAAGCACTTGGGATGAAAATCATTGGGCCCTTCTTGTTGGGAAAATGATATATTAGTATAAAAACATCCCAATAATGATAAAAATCAAGTACAATTGAAAATTATCCAAGCAATTACTTCAAACTTTCATAAAGGGTGCAAATCCCCCTAGGGTTTCACCAAAAATTCTCCAAAATAGAATATAATAGCAATGAACCTTTAAGGAGATGAATTTCACCGTTAGAATGTGTTAGATAAACTTTATGAACAATCCCAAAGTGAAATAAGAGCAAGGGTAGGGTTAGATTCGACCTTTTAAAGTTAAACCCTAGATCTAGAGTTTCAACAATTTTGTTTTTTATTGTTGTAATTAATTTCTAGAATTGAATGAAACCTTAAATTTGTCACAAGAACATTAGATAAGGCAATAAATACCAATCCAAGAGGGACAATTTCTTCCTAGAGATAAAAATCAACGATTTGGCACAATCCCATGGAAGAAAATGTTTAGAAAACAAAGATAAACCATTAGCTTCAATCTAGACAATGAAATAAATATTTTTGACGTTTTGTATCTTTTATATGTTTTTTTATTTTGGTATTTTATGGAACATAAAAGAAAATGATTTAAATTTTAGGATTTTGGGTTGGTGAATGTTGGGAGTTAGGGCATAACCTTATCTTCACCTAGGGCTTATGAGGTCAAGAAGTATGCCCCCTTAAAAATCGGTTATCCCCGTTTATGGATTATAACTAGAGACTAGGGTCACAAGGCTAGTAGTCTCTTGCTAATCAAGACAAACCATGATAACCAATTCCCTACAAGAAGGGTTTCCCCAAGGGAATAACCTTCACCAACAAGATTGACAAAAGACTTAGAAAGAATGATTGAAACCCTTGTCAATGAGCATAGAACTAATCAATACAAGAGACAAACCCTTACCAATTCATTTTAGGGAAGAAGGAAGAGATACAAACCCTAGGTGCCCTCCATCCAAGTAGTTGATAACTCCTCAATGGATCGATCTTTCTAGTTTATGTAGTCTTTGAAAAATATGCCAAGAAGAATAACCAAAAAGATAAATCTCCAAGAATTGACACCAAGAATGCACCAAGTAAATATTTTCATTAAATGGATCCAAGAATAATCTCCAACAAATCACAACAAAATGAGTGATAGGGGGTTATATTTATAGATGAGGCTATCACCTCCTTTCCACTCTTTATTCCTAAAAAATAGGCTAAGGAAAAAAATAAGAAGGCTGGTCATCTACACGAATTGGATACTAAGTCCAAATTACAATTAAAAAATACTTTTACATAGATAAAACTCTCACAGAAGGTTGACGTGAAGTTTGAGAGAGGGGTTGATTTGGCATTTTAGGTACATTGTCCCACTTGAAGAGGCTTGGGGAAGCTTCATAATGTGGCAAGGAATAATACTTTGCCACTCATCTTGCAACATCTAGCTCAAAGGAGGAGGAGGACCTCACCCCAAGCCATAAATTAACCCCAAAATTGGAAGGATCCCTTAAAGTTTTTCATAAGTAATCAAATGACAGTAATAAAGTGCATCCACATTAAAAGATAAGGGTCAATTTAACCCCCAAAAAGTGCAAAGTCACTTAAGTGACCTCCACTGTTACCTCCCAACCTAGGGGTAACTAAGGAGATGATGTCTCGAAGCCCACAAGTAGCATACATGGAGTGTTGAGAGCTAGATTGGTGAGCAGAGCCCACATTGGGCATAT
The DNA here is from genome assembly GCA_009831015.1 of Picea engelmannii. NCBI lineage: Eukaryota > Viridiplantae > Streptophyta > Pinopsida > Pinales > Pinaceae > Picea > Picea engelmannii. The sequence continues at coordinate 1,567,294 of ML777576.1, forward strand.
AGAGCCCCTCCTCTCCACCGTGCACCACCACTCATCATCAACAACATAGTGGCATCCACCACACCATCTTGCTCCACCGAAGGTAGCAGGTTTTGCTTCATGAGTTAACAATTCCAGTCTCATGGCAAGTGCCACTTTAATATTTGAAGCATTTGAGCATGTTGCAAAGGGTCCTTTCTTGATTATGGAACGTTTCCTTGGAAATTATACCTTTTGCCTTATTTTACCTTAGTGATTGACATGGTATCCTAGTAAGTTGGCCACCCTCAAGAAAAGGGTTGCTACAGGGGTCCTCCTTGAAAGGCTCATCATACCATTCCCCCTCATACTTACCACTTTCCACACTTCTTCCCCTTTGTTTCCTTATATTTTGGGTTTTTGGGTTCATTGACCCCAAGAAGGGTGTGTACCTCATTTCATGGGAAGAAGGGGCTAAAGGCCCAGAGGTGTTGTAGGTAGCACTAAAAAATCAAAAGTCATAATATATCCTTCTAGATGCTCACCCTAAGGTCCTGAGAGCCATGAAAGGCTTCTCTATAAAAAATAAAGGACCTTTAAAAAAAAATAAAAAAATAAAGTGTCTCACTTGATGGGGGAATGCATTACAATGTTCTTTAATTTCCAGCACACATGGCACTCGATGTGTTCTAACTTCAAGTGGCATTGTGGTGATATTTTTCTTTCCATTGCACGTAGCACTCAATGTTTAGACCATAAAAAAATAAAGGAAAATAAAGGGCTTGGAAAAATGTTGCATTGAAAGGGATGCAATGCACCCTCCACAAAGGCACCCATAGATGAGACAATATGAGCCCTTGATATGTCAAGAACCCCATGCCCAAGAGTACTTCCACCCAATCCACCTCATACTCATTACATGGCCTAGAGAGGGTCTTCTTGGGAAACATTCCTTGACTTGGGGATTGACCTACCCAATAGGGCACTATGACACCCCTCCCATACCTAAATTTGGAAAAGTTTATAAGGTCTTTGAGCATTTTTTTGGTTTGAAAAGGGGGACTTAATGCACTTGTTCAGGTGGTTATTTTATTAAATGTGGCTTACTTGGCATGATTCATGTGACTTGTGGACCCTTGGAGGGAGTATTTTCTTGTCTTTGCAGGACCTTGCCCAGTGAAAGTCATTCATGAAGGGACTAAGCCACTTTGACCTTCATAGGGGCATGGAATCCCATTGGATGGGTGTTTCACCCCACACATTGGAGGCCTAGGATGATGAGTGTTGCACCTTGGATGATGTCCCTAGCACATGGACGTGGCCCAGAACCATGAAGAGAAGATGACATCACCCTCCTATGCCCAAATGTTCCTCTTGGTAGCATGATGTCACACTTTTGAGGAGAAGTTTGGATTTTTTAGTGCACTTGATGGTGTTGTGGTCTTGTAACACCACACTCTTTCTTGATTTGGGGATGACATGGCACCTTCCTAGCATGATTTCCTAGCCTTTGGAGGACTATCTTCACACGTTCCACCTTGGAGAAGAGTTGTATGGGCTTGTGCACTCTTATTTTGTCATTTTGTAGCCTATGTGAGCAAAAAGAAAAAATGGTTTTGTTATTTAAGCATTCTAATTTTGGTTTTGACCTAAAATTAAGGATTTAATTGTAATGTGGATGAATTATGAATTAGGTATTCCTCTATAAATAGTGAAAAGTCACTTTCATTTGGAACATAACTCACTTCTGAGGGTTATGCCTCTCTAAGGAAAATTCTAGCCTCTTTAGTTTCTTTTGTACATTGTGGAAAAAAGCTTGTCTTTGGCATTTTGGAGCAAATAGATTTCTCTTGAGGCTTTATCTTGGACGAATGTGGATGATATTTGGTAAAGAATAGGGTTTGGATTTTATTTTCCTGGATTTTGTGAGTATATTTTTGCAATTGCTTATCATTGTTCAATGATTTTAAATTTTAAACCCTAGGAGAAGTACAAGGGTGTACACCCTCCACTAGAGATATTTCATTATTTGTCTTGGAATTGTTCAAGCTTTTCTATAGGAAGTAGAAGGGCCTACACCCATGATGCAAAGGCTTGGCTAGGGTTAATCTTCTAGGAAGTAAGAGGGTTTACACCCCTAGAAGATCTTGGCCTAGTTCAATTTAAATCACTAGAGCATCTTGAGGAAAGGAGGATGACTTATTTTGTAAGGGTTCAAGACCAAGGTTCAAGTTGACTCTCCCTCTTGATATTTTAGATATTATTTGACTCCATTTCCCAAGGATAAATTGTTTTAATTGCATCAAATAACGCAAATTCTTGCATTGGAATACGTGAAATAAGCTCATTTTGAAATCATTCTAATTTTATTTGGTTGCACTCATCATAAACTAGTCTCCCTAGCCAAGGAATTTTGGTTGGAAGGGATTTACTTACTGTTGTCATTAAATTAATGCTACAACCATTAGGGATGAAGAAAAACACTCTCTTAAAGTTGTCGTTCTCTCAAATATGGTCGTTGGAATATTGGAAACTAATCTACAAGTTAAGGGATTTTCATTGGAATATTTGTTTGTTGATTTTAACGGTTAGAATTCATTGTTGTAGAAAAAATTTGTTACATCCATATAGGGTTGTCATAAAATTGCTAATAACACTTGGTTTATAGTCTTTTCGACCATCAAAATTATTGTTTGAATATTGAAATGTTATCTACCTATCAAGGGTTTTTGTTTCAAGATATTACTTGTGATTTTGATGGTGAATTATTGTAGTTGTTAACATTTCCTTCTTGTTGATATAATTTACAGTTTGCTGAAATTTTTGGGACAACGAGATTTCTTATTGTTTCCCTTAGTGTTTGTGGGTTTATTTCCATGATCTTGGGTCTTGGGATAGTGGTTATAACGTTTTTTTTGCAGGTTATTGATCAGACTCTTCTTTCCCTTCACCAAAGTCATCATTCTTCAAACCCTAAGCACTCTCATATCGTGGCCTATAGGGGTTTTCATTTCACCACTTTATTTTCCCCCTCATTCCCCCTAGGGTCACTCGTAACTCCTCCCTTGTGGCAAATTTCTTCATCACTAAAAGAGGGGAGCATTTATCTAAGGTGACAATGGGTAGATGATCCTAAGTTGTCACACATTTGTGGGTTGAGTTTGGATTTTCTCAACCTATACCTTGTGTGATAACACTCCACATCATCAATTTTGCTTCAAACATGCCACAATGTCTTCTTGAAGTGCCCCAAAGTAAAGTTGGCCCTCATTTAGTGAGATATTTGATTCAAAAAATGTCAAATGAAGGGGACGTCCTATATTTTGACACATGATAAGTGCATATGATGTCTATGCGAGTTAAAATGACCCGTCTGTGCCTCGAAGAGGGTTACCAATGCCTAAAAATCTATGTAATGTATGTATTATTGCCTCAAAAAACATGCAACTGTACAATCATGCATAATAGCCTCTGGAATCCTAAGTGTGGTGCATACATAAGAAAAAAAGGGTCCATGTGGGTAAGGCATGTTAAACCATGGGTATAACAACTCTTACAAAGTGTAATCACCTTTTACAAAGAAAATAATAAATGAAAAGCTAGAGTCCCTATAAATCATGTATCCTGGTAGGTCCATCTCAGAATGCCCGCATACCTACCCAGGACATAAATACCCAACATCAGAGGAGAGTTACCAACTCCAAAGGAGTGGTTGGATGAAGCAATAAAACCAAGCACCTTGAGAATGGGAACTAAGAGGACATGCCATGACCGTCCACTTGAGGGGATCTGAGTAACCTCTAACCAACACTTTTACATCAAAATCATCCCATCATGGCCACGTACAAGGAAATAATCACACTTTGTGCACATTGGAGTGGTCACATCTTGTGAAAAAATATAGGGTACACTTCAAAGAATCTGGGGTGTAACACTTGGGACTATAGCTAGCCAACACTAGCTCCTTCTAAATAGTAATGCAACTAATTTCCCCATCTATGTCTTAAGCATTGTCTACTTTTCTTTTACATCTATAACTATTAAGGATTTTTTATTTTTCTTCTTTTGAAGTGCTTGGGGTGCTTCTCATGGTGTAATTTCCAATAGTCTTACCCAGTGTGTTCCTTTCTTTCACAAGACTTGCAATGTTTGATGTGAGGTTTTGTTCCTTGCATCTCTACTGCAATATTCTTTTCAACCCACTTATTTGTGTTCTTCTCTTTTCTCTATTTCCCTTGAGGTTATGTTTGCATGTGCATACCAAACTATTGTTTTCACTTGTCTCCTTCAAGGTACTGCACTTGGACACTTGCTTCATCGATTGTCTTGGGATTGAAAAGAATCAATTGTCTCTTAATTTGATTAAGAAATGCCCCAAAGTACTTCATCAACATATCTAGGATTTTTAGGGAGACCCAAATTGAATATCTCTCTTCCTGAACTTAGTGGGAAATTCTTGCACCGATTTCCACTACCTCTGTTGAAAATAATGCCATGCAATCCGTTGATTCTCCTCATAACCAATTAGGTAAAAATTAGTTTTAATAATGTATTTGAACACTCCCAATCAGTGACTAGTGGGTCATATTTAATTGTTCTCCCTATAGCATCACTTTCCCACCACACCAAAGCATGGCATTCAATCCTCAACCGATTAAATGCAATCCTTTGTTTTCGAGTGACTTTATGTATGTTGAAGTACACCTCCATTTAATATAACCATTGGTTCAATTTCATGGAATAAACTTATCATGCATATGGTTTGATGTCCACCTTCGTCTCTACATGGAAAGGTACTTGAGTTATGCTATCACTACATTTTCCCATCTATGTCTCAGTCTTTATCTCCATCTTTGGTTCCTTTTTCTTTTTCTTGGAATCTAACTCCTCATCTATTTATATAAACTCCTTTACAAATTTGTTTCTCTTTCCCTTGCTCATGTAACCACTTGGTGAACATGATTTTTGTCTCTCCTACTTGTCTCTCCAAGTGAAGCATCCACAACTCAACATTACTATCCTTTGGAGAATCATCCTTTGGAACATTTTTTTCTCCTTATTTTTCCAATCTCAAGGTCAAGCTCTACTAGCTCTGCATATTCTTTCAATTGAGTGAGCATCTATTGCCTAATTCCCTCCAGGAAAGGACTTGATCTACTCTAATACTAATATAATCTGTAAATTGTAGGCTTATGTCATGTTCATTTCACCAACATGAATCCTTTGTGAAATTAACAATTCAACTAGTCCCTACAACTGATTATAACATTAAGACTATATCAATGCCCATAATTGATTTACTTTTATCATGAGTCTGTGTGCTTCTTTTACTTTCAAATATTTTATTTATTTATCACATTTCCTGAACCAATGTCCGATGGGCTCAATTCCACTTCCTTTATTTATTAACTATTAAATTGAGATTGTCTTGCGCCCAAATGTTCCCAACACTTATATTCTCCTTATGAAAAAGAATGAGCAATGTTGTTTATTGTTTAATTAGACAAATACTAACACAACAACATTATTCTTCAAGACAACACTTTCCTCTATTATTTCTTAATTATAAAGCAAAGCAATGTACATAAAAACATTTGTGTGTTAAATGGTGTCTTTTCACTTACCAATGTTGTTTATGCTTGCCATGTAATCTAGTAGCTCACCACATCACTTCATCAATAAAGCATAAATCACTCCAACATATATATAGAACAAAAATGCTTCCTTAAGGTCAATGTTATCCCAACATTGGTATATGTGAATATTCAAATTTAGAGCAACTTAAATGTCATTAATGAGGAAATTATCAACATGTGAATTCTCAGACAATCCTTACCAATGTTTATTGGAGCAACTCATACTCTAAAATGATTTCCCCCGGTGTATAGAACAATATTCAAATGAAAATTCTTTATTAAGGTGTTTATGTAATAGTTCCTTACATAAACATATCAAATAGCCCAAAGAATGTTGTAATTTCCAAATTTACATAAACATATCAAATAGCCCAAATAATGAAGAATAAACTTTAAATTACTAGATCTAGGGCTAAATCTCATGATTAGGGTTTCATGGTAACCACTTTAGAATCAAACCCTAATAAGTCTAGAAAATGAATATGTTTTAAAACCACTTGAATTTGAAAAGAATATAAAATATTGATAATGCAATATTTTCCTTTAGATTTCCAATAAACGAAAACGTAAAAGGATTTTGTTTTTTTATAATTTTTGGAGGTTGATGGGAGAAGACAAGTGCCTAAACCAAGGGCTTATGGGGTAAAGAATAAACACTTATTCTAAATGGTCTATTTTCTTAAATGGATTAGAATAATGAGGCTAGGACCAAAGACTCAATAGTCTCCTATCTAATCTAGATCAAAAGTAGAGACCAAGGCCCTACAAAGAAGGGTTTCTAGAAGGATCACCTTCACTAGAAATATCAACTATAGCTTAGAAATCAAAATCAATACCCATGTTAGGGTTCCTAGAGGATAGGAAAAACAAGGAATCAACAAGTAATAACTAAACTAACAAAGGAATATATTGGGAGGAGTTACCTCACAACAATTTCCTTCCAAGTGGTAGAGTTTACCCTTCAATGGATCAATTGTATATATTTGTAGGATACTTGAAATCCACATCCAATCTTGAACATAAAATAGAAACCAAGGAAAAATAGCTTGAATCCAAACCAAATCTCCTCAAAAGGAATATATTCAACAAGTTGTATTCTCAATAGCCAATCAACAACCAATAATAGTGTGAGGGGGAGCCTCTTTTATAGAGGACGATTCAACAACCCTCTCATTACAATAATGGTTCTCTCCTTAGATCTAACCTAGGAGATCTCAAAAACACTTATCCTCAAACTAACTATGAGTACAAGGTAAAACAATACACAAAATATCAAAGTGGTTATGCCACATGTACAATATTCTATTGAGAGAGAGAGAGAGAGAGAGATGTCCCACCAAAAATAGAAAGAATAGGGTCAACGGATACCAATGTCCCTCCATGAGTCATGGTAACAACCTAAAACGTCTCCTCCAAAAAAGATTGATCCTGAAAATAGTCCAACGACTATGAAAAAGAGAATAAGAGTCCACACATGTGGCATGTGGGAAGCTCCAAGATGGGATGATTCACCAAAAATAGCTTTAAATGGTCACATGTGAAGTCTCCAAGGTGTAACCTCCACTGAAAAGCATTCCAATCAACTCTAACAATTTCAAGAAGTTCAAACTATTCCACATATGCCAATTAGATGCTCAAGCAGTCAAGTAATGCAACCTCCAAGGTGGACAACTCCTCTAGAAGTGTGACACATACCTAACAAATGATGACATGGCCAAGCGCTCGGTGGAATAGGATGTGGCATGGCATGATTGGTCCATATGCATGAATAATAGCCACCAAATTCCTAGAGCATTATGAATATGGGTGCTCCAAGGACTCTCTGCATAAAAGTATGTAGAAACCCCTCATGAGGTGGTTCTACATTATCTCAAGTTCTAAATACATGTTATGACTCCCCAAAGTGTTAGGGAAATAATTACCTAGGACAAAATGTGACAAATACATATGTAGATCCATGCTTAGGAATAAAATAAGTTTTATCTCTATGTATCACAACCTTATAGTACATTAGCAACACTTTTACAAAGTGTAAAGTGAAAAGAAAGCCTAGGGGTTCCCTAAGTCATGTGTCCTAACAGATCCACTCCAAGACCCCCACATACCCACCTCAAACATAAATTACCTTCAAGAGATGGTTAGTTTGAGACATACGGGAAAGGACTATCTTGAAATGGGGACTAAGAGGACAGACCATGAAAAACCACAAGGGTCTAGAGAAACCATCTAAATGAACATAAAAAAACACTTTACATAGATCAATAAGCATGGTCTAGCTCAATACAAAAGATACAATGGTCACACTTTTGGTTGATCATGGTACATAATAAAAATCATCATGATGGCACAATTGATCATGGAACCCTAGGCTTTGAAATCATCTCAAGATATGCACAAGACTGACTCATACTAGAACAAATTTGGTGAAGAAAATGAGGTACTTTGAAGTGAAATTAAGGGATAACAAGGCCCATTTTTTACCTCAAAATCTCTTAGTAACACTAAAAATACATCTCAAAGATAGTAAATCCTTAAAATAATAAAATATACATGTTCAAGGGTTTGAATGGATCTGTGATCCCACTTGTTAAACTCTATAACAAAACACTTCCTTGAAATGTGTTTCTTTGACCATGCAATAGAATTTTTCGTGCCATGTGTCTTTTTTCTCCTTGGAGCACTCTTGAAGACAACCACCTAGTAACAACTCTCACTAAAATAAGGATAAATGCCTAGTCAATGGGAATTGTTGGTCCTAAGGTCTGCACCTGAATGCTAAAGGGAAAACCTAGGCCGCCTATCGGCTTAGAATGATTGATTCTTTTAATTTTTTGTTGGTTGGTTAGAGGGTTATTCTATCAAGACAAAAGCAAGGTTGGGTTCGCAGAATGATATGGATGAGGGTCCTTCTTGGCTGGTGGCACGCTAATGACAGACCAATTAAATAATAGAAAACAAAGGGAAACAACAGACTACTCAATGAATAATCTGTTGCAAGAAGTTCAACTTAAAATATCATTTCAAGACATTAAACATGTATAAAAAACACAATTACTCCCACAGGTTGCAATAAAAACAAATCTTCACCAAAGCATTAGTCGTTTGACAGGTTGCATATCAGTAAAAATAAGTTATATAATAGATGAAAGGAAATGAAATGTACTTTGCACAAATCAAAAACTGCATTCAAGATAAGATAAAAACACCTGAATATTTGAATGAAACACTGTCATCAAGAGTATGTTCACTAGGTAGAGAGTCTTAATCCATGCATAGAACGGGTCCAACCAGTCTGATGTATTTCTATTCTTTCCCAAAAGATCCAACCCCTAAAACATCCAAAGACCCCTTATTTAACAGAGTTGCAGAGGTTCTCGTCCTTAGGGGACCAAGATCTAATTTTAGGTAATTGTTTGTAGAACACATTATTAAATTCACTAAGACACTGGACTTAATCAACAAGAGTGGTTCTTATCACACATAGAAGACCACTCTTGTATCTAATCTAAGAAAATGTTGGAATTAATCAACTAAAAAATACTACTGTCTTTGAGACAGAACTGATGCATGCGCTGGAGGAACTGAATTGGCAGAAAATAGGCCTCAGAGTTACAGAACAGAGCTCTGTGTTGAGTAATTCCATGCCTGCGAGCTATTAGAGGCCACTGAAGACAACTGGCTACATGAGTAGATCTCTGCTTGAGGGAGAGGTAGTCTGTTGAAGTGTTTTGGAGATATTCTGTATCGACCTGGGACTGAAAATTAACTCTATGTCTGTGTCTGAGCTTTCAGAAGCTAAGTGCACTCTGTCTCGGTTATAAATGGACCTTCTTCTTTCTTTCTCTGTGATGAGATGGTCGTGAACAGGAATACATGGAGGCGAGCATCCAATAGGAAGATAGGATGTGTGGAGGTGATAGGTGATATGAGCAGATTTGTATTACGTGGAGGTGAGTGGAGGACAAGTGTCAGGTGGTGAGAGGAGCAAGAGTAGTGAGTGGAATGAGTGGAGGTGACATGGTGGCCTGGTTTCATTTACACATGTGATTATGGAAGTTGTTGAGGGTGGTTTGGGTCCACACCGCTTTTGGGCCCACAATCCCCCACAAGTTTCAACGTACCCTTCCAAAAATACCATGGTTACAATTGCGGGACCGCTTTGGAAAATTAACGTTCGAGTTGCTTACGTCCCCGCAATAAAGTGTGGTTGTCGATATGATTATGATCTGTGATCCGGGTGATATTTACCTGCTGCAAGGATCAACGGTTCTTGTTGATTTGAGATCAATGGTCTAGATTTACTTCGGAAGTTCGGGCTTTGGGAGTTTCGAATGTGAGGCATGAAATTATATTGGAGGAAAATCGTCGAAGTGAATGATCTGCCTCCATGTGTCCTTGTTGATGGATGGTCCAGATTCACTTCGGGACTTTGGGTGTTTGGGAGTTTCGAATGTGAGGCATGAAATTCTCTTGGAGGAAAATTGTCGAAGTGAATGATCTTCCTCCACGTGTTCTTACTGATGGATGGTCCAGATTCACTTCAGAAGTTCGAGCTTCGAGAGTTTCGTCTCCTTGCTCACGCAATCCTCCGAAGTGTCGTATCTTTGAAGTGAAAGATTTGTAGCCGCATGTCCTTGTTGATGGATGGTCCAGATTCACTTCAGGACTTCGGGTGTTCGGGCTTCAGGAGTTTCGAATGTGAGGCATGAAATTCTCCCGAAGGAAAATCGCCGAAGTGAATGATCTACCTCCATGTGTCCTTGTTGATGGATGGTCCAGATTCACTTCGGGACTTCGGGTGTTCGAGCTTCGGGAGTTTCGAATGTGAGGCATGAAATTATCCCAGAGGAAAATCGTCGAAGTGAATGATCTGCCTCCACATGTACTTGCTGATGGATGGTCCAAATTCACTTCGGAATTTTGGGCTTCGGGAGTTTCGAATGTGAAGCATGAAAATATCCCGGAGGAAAATCACTGAAGTGAATGATCTGCCTCCATGTGTCCTTGTTGATGGAAGGTCCAGATTCACTTCGGAATTTTAGGCTTCAGGAGTTTCGAATGTGAAGCATGAAAATCTCCCAGAGGAAAATCACCAAAGTGAATGATTTGCCTCCACATGTCCTTATTGATGGACGGTCCAGATTCACTTTGGAATTTCGGGATTCGGGAGTTTTGAATATGAAGCATGAAAATCTCCTGGAGGAAAATCGCCGAAGTGAATTATCTGCCTCCACGTGTCCTTGTTGATGGCCTATCCAGATTCACTTCGGAATTTCAGGCTTCGGGAGTTTCGAATGTGAAGCATGAAAATCTCCTGGAGGAAAATCGTCGAAGTGAATGATTTGCCTCCACATGTCCTTGTCGATGGATGGTCCAGATTCACTTTGGAACTTCGGGCTTAGGGAGTTTCGAATGTGAGGTATGAAGTTCTCCCAGAGTGGTACGACCCCAGAGTGACGTGGCAGGCTCTCGGGACTTCGACTCTTCGACTCTTTGGGACTTTGGCTCTCCAACTCTTTAGCTAGTTCAGATCTTCGGGACTTTGGCTCTCCGGCTCTTCGAGAGTTCGACTCTTTAGCTCTTCGACTCTTCAGGAGTTTGGCTCTTCGGGTGATTCTTGATGTTAAATCCTGCGCGATTTTGACACTCCAAATACACAAAAACCGTCGATCTGATTGGCCTGTAGGATCACCATAGTCGAAAGTTAACTTGTTTGTTCCCACAATCTGAATCCGAAATTGACCACTCTGGATTGTTGCGTTTGTCTGCGGGCATTTCCTGTGCATACAAAAAGGCTTGGTTGACCTGTTGTGAGCTCAATCAATGGAAAACGTGATGACAAGCATTCTGAACCAAATATGACATGTATTTTATCTTTCAGGAAAAACTGAAACATACATGCGCAAAGACTCAAACAGGGAAGAAACGAATAAGAACCAAGTTGCTAAAAAAAAATGGTAAACTGACTTAACCAACCCGAAGAGGGAAAAATGATGAAGGCATAGGGAAGAGAGAGAGAGAGAGGGGTGTAGACCTAGGTTACAACATGAATGATCATGTAGATTCTTCTTAGTCCTTGGGGAATGTGCTAGATGTCATGTGCCACCTTGTCAAGAGAGTGCTCTCCAAAGAGGCCCCTTTAACCTCTTCAAATTGCATAAAAGAACTTAAAAAGTGGTGCACCCTTGATAATTATGTAGGAGGTAGTTAAGGGCTCATTAATCCTCCTAAGAATATGGATTTCTCCTCTATTCTTGAGATGTGTGCTTTGAAAAGATTGTATAAGAAGATTTCAAACCACGTTCACCCCATAAAATTTCCAAAAGAGTGATGTGCCCTTAGAACATGTGTCATTATTCGTCTTGAATAAGGTTCATCCTTTAGAGATGTGCAAGTAGTGCAAGTGCCCTCACTAATTATCCCATATATAGAAAAAATAATAATGAATGCCCTTAAGTAGTGTGCGATATTTCCATGTCTCCTATAGCTTTGAAATTTTGATCAATCAAGACATTGTTGATCATTCTTCAAGAAATGGTGTGACTTTGGAGAATGTGCAAATAGTGGATGAGGGTGGGTATTGTCACCCTTATATCTAGGGAAATAAAACACTAAAATAATCCTCCAAATGTAGGCTTCCTAGATAGATGTGCAAACCTCTTTGAACTTGGTTGCCCTATTTAATTAGTACTCAACATGTGCCATAAAATATTAAACCTTCTCTAAAGGTGGAGTTCTTCCCTAGTCTTAGTGTTTGATGCCATGAAACCCTCATAGAATGATGGGTGCTCCACCTAGAAATATGTGTTTGATCTTGTAAATGGGTTTCGCTATAGCATTTGTCCACCTCTAATGTAATTTTCCCTTCTAGGAACTTGAGTGATGTGAAATGCCTCCAAATATGTGGATTATGCCGCAAACACTATTATATGCAAAATATGCATGAAAATGTGTAGATAAGGGCTCCAAAAGGTGAATCTATGCCATGTATGCAACCCTGCGTTTAGATGCATGAATTCAACCATAGAACATGCTTTAAAAAACATGAGCATCCAAATGAGTGAAAGAAAAAGGTGATAAAAAAGAGGATGCTAGAATTATGCTCCTTAAATCCACATATCCCTTGTATGGTGTTGTTGAAAAGAATGTCTCAAAATGCCCCTACATTTTGGGTGGTAACATTGTTGATACAATCTTCACTAAAGGATTTTCTAAATTGATTTGAGGCACTACGGTTTTGAGCAATGGTGTTTAGCTAAATGCCCCTACATTTTGGGTGGTAACATTGTTGATACAATCTTCACTAAAGGATTTTGTAAATTGGTTCGAGGCACTACGGTTTTGAGAAATGGTGTTTAGCTTGGAGCTTTGTACAAATTGGATGTCACTACTCAAGTCATGGGCAATGACAATGTAGTGTCTATAGAAAAGACCGAATCAATAACAACAATAACAACAATAACAACAATGAAGACATCAAGCATGATGTCGTGGCATCATCGGATGGGACATCTTGGTGAAAGAACTATGAGAGTTGTGCACTAAGAATATTTTCTATGGAATAGATGATCTCACAAACTCTTTTAAGTTTTGTGAGGCGTGTGTGATTGGAAAGTAGATGAGGGTTGAATTTTCCTTGAGTAATAGTGAATCTTAAGAGGTGCTTGAGTTAGTGCATTATAATATTTGTGGGCCTATGAATGCGGTCTCCATTAGAGGGTCTCACTATTTTATCATTTTCATTGATGACTTCTTGCAGAAGGCATGGGTTTACTTCAAGAGGAAGAAAAGCGATTCACTTGAAGCTTTGAGATCTTTATTTCCTTGATTGAAAGGCAAAGTGGGAAGAAGTTGAAGGTTTTGAGAAGTGGAAATGGTGGTGAGTATTGTTCCAATGAGTCTGATTTCTTTTGCGAAATTTATGGTACTGCAACATACAAAACCACTCCATGTGCTCCTGAGAAAAATGGTGTTGTTGAGAGGTTAAATCTAACCTTGATGGAGAAAGCATAGAGCATGAAAGTGGGCATTGGTTTGACCAAAAGCTTTTGGGTTGAAGTGGTTGTTATGGCAAACTATTTGACCAATAGTTCACCTAGTTCAATTTTTGGTGACAAGAAACTAAAGGAGGCTTGGAGTGGAGAGAATCCCTCTATTTCACATCTTTGTTGTTGTGTCTGTGTCTCTGTTATCGTTGTTCTATTATTTTGAATTTCATTTTTTTGTTGAATATATTTGCATTGTGTATTTTTTCCATTTGTTGCAAGTTCCTCTCATGGTTTAGCAAGGGGATGTTTAAGTGGAAATCCTAATTGGAATTATACCTATGGCCCAAATAAAATGGTTCTAGTTCTAGTTTTTTTCATATCCGTACTACTTATTTTCATTTCTAACATTTATGAGAAAGTTCCTCATCTTGGAATTCCCTTGTTCTATGACATGGGATTCCCACCTTGATTTAATATGAAAGTAACCAAATGTAGAGTCATGGGAATGAAAAAATTGCAAATTATATTATCAATGCATCTAGACAAAATAAATCCACTAATTTAAGATTAATACTAGTTGCCTCCAATTGTTTAGCATTTCTCTTTTGTGCATTACATTTACCCTATGTTTGTACTATTACTTAATCGTGTTTGGATAAAAATACCTTGTAATAGAGTTGACTTCTCTCTACACACATGCTCTATTTCTCCTTTTCCTTTCTTGATAAAAATATTAGAAGCAATAAAAACTAGAAACATTTTATAAATAGATTATAGAGATACTTTGTGGAGTGAGTGATTCGTAAATAATACCATGTCCATTTCATCAACATGTATTCCTAAACAATTTACAATCTATTGCAATTCATGTATGGAATTTCAAGACTAAGATAAAATATGCAATCATAAACTATCTCTAATTTCTTATTCTCAAATAAGCTTGAATGTTGGAGCAACTCAGCTCAATGGCCATTTATTGGCTTGGAGATGTTTCCACTTTTAAGTTCTCTTTGTTCATAACCAAATTCAAATTTATTCTAACCACCACTTGCTAGCATATAAAAAATGAAGTCAAAATCTTGAAAACACATCAAAATCGATTAAATAAAAAAGGGAATAAGACAGGGATTTAAATTGGAGTGTTGTGCAAGCATATTTTTTATTCACTTTAAACATCCAAGACCGCTCTCCCAAGCAAAGACCACCCCACACCAAAGCGTATAGCTCATATGACCTCCTACGATTATGTATGGTCTGTCAACTAGTGAGAGAAATAGTCGTACAGCCTGTAGCTGCTGATAAATCTGTTTACGAGTTGTGGAATGGCTTCTTGAGGTTTCTTGGGCTATATATTGGCCCTGAGTGAGCTACAGGCGGCCAAATAAAGCTCCAAAACTTGACAGGTAGATCACGGCGGCCCTGGCAAATCATATTGGTGGTTCCTCGGTTCTAACAATCAAATTCACAAGAATAACAGACTTAGAAACTCCCTACAAGATTGCAACAACCAAATAATGGTATCCACGGATGTTGAATCTCAAAAGTAAACCAATGATGAAGGATAGATAGTTGTTGGGTTACACATTTACTCATAAACTAATATAAATATGAAGGAAACCTCCAACACTACATTTCTGAATGAGATCTCAGTTCAATAATTAAATATAATAGCCATTAAATCTTAAGAGTAGACATTAAAAACACTAATAGCTTCGTTACATTGAAAATGCAAGTTAAGATAGCAGAATAAACAACATGGACAGATAAATTAATCTAAATGGATACATTATTTACCTTAAAAATCTAAATGGGAAAACCAACATTCAATTAGCTTTAATCAGGTTTTTTATTATTCAACAATATGCAGGTTACAATCTCTATGGTTCATCTTCATGATCCACAAGGAAGTTTGGACAACATTTCCTTTACTCTCATCCAAAGAACCCATCTTCCTTTGTGGGGAAATGGTATATAGGAGGATGGATCAGCTGATGGATAGATGGAAGGTCAAGCATCCCCAACCCTTCAGCTTCACAAGCTCATTTATCTTCCCTTGTCTTTTCTCTGATTACATTTGAAGATAAGTCTCGTGATTTTATCTTTTAAATACATGATATATTTAAAAAAAAAAAAAACTTGCAACTTTACATTGCATATGCTTACCTTATGATTTTATATTGATGTAGTAGTGGACAATGATTGTGATGGCATGGGGTCCTTCACACCAACAATCCAGTCTCCTTCCTCATCCATAACATATAGCCTTATTGGAACTGATCAGTTGTGCCGATAGACAATTGTCTTTGTGCAATCTGATTCAAATCACACCTCCCCATTGGGAAGCTTTTGGTCCCCAAAAGCTTCCAAGGATACGTGAGGGAACTTGCTTGCAATTTGGTTCCTCTCATACCATTTTTCCGTCCTTGGATTATGTCCTTTGAGATCAATCTGCGACATCTCTTGATGTCCTTTGCAAGTTACCCATTCATTACACTACAAAATGGTTTCTTTCTTCAATTCTTCTAGATCACGCAGTGCAAAGTCTTCGGCAATAGGAAGAACTTGATGGTCCTTTTCTTCATCCAACACGGAAGGTTCAAACAACTTCGAGTACTCCACATTCACCATTGAACTAATCTACATATAAGGATGAAGTCTCAATCTGAAGGCATTCTCATTTACTTGCTCAATGATGTAAAATGGTTTGTATATAAGGGGCTTGAGTTTTTCCATTTCTCTTTGCAATCACTCCTTATCGAGGTAGAGCCACACCTTGTCTCCAATATGAAACTTATGATCCTTTCTGTGTCGGTTATGTCTAGCTTGGCTCTTCGCAATTTTCCCCTATATATTCAAATGTATTTGTTTGATCTTGTCCACAAAGGCTCTCACCTAATTTTCATCTCCTTCCAGCTCTACTTCGTCCTTCTATTATTCATTCACAATGTCAAATGGTGAAGAAGGTAAGTAACTGTTAGCGACGGAAGTCACTCCTGGACTGCTAGCAGGAGCAGAGCCCGACGCCCATCAGTTTAATGTCACGATTTATTTTAAAGAGGTGATCAAATGGAGGAAAACTCGAGGAGATATCACTCTAACTCAGAGACTGAGTCTGGTACCTATGGTGACAAAGGAGGTCTTGATCCAACTTCAGCCAGTGGGTTGATAAAAGGGTGAGCAGGTGGAGGACTTAGTGAGGAAAATGAACAAACAACCTTGGGCGACAGGCTTACGGCTATTTGCAGAAGAAAGACACTGAGCAAGGTCCTCTTGGGTTCAGGGTCTCAAGAAGCTGAGGAGGACTCGACTGGATCCTCCAATTCCAAGTCACTCAGCGATGGGCAAACCACAAGAACTGGTCAGAAATATTATAACTGCTACAGTGATCCTACCAACATCATCCTATAACAGATATAGCTCGACTGGATCCTCCAATTCCGAGCGATTCTAACACAGTGGAACAAAGACGTAAAAGAGACTGGCATTCATCAGGCAAGAAGTCTCAAGAGTGCATACATAACCAGAGTATCAATGCTTCATTAAAGATTTACAACCGGGAGCTAAGCTCAACCATCGATGGATACAAAAAATGGCGAAAACGCCTTCATATACTCTAAACAACAACAACAGCGAAATCAAGATACTACATTGAAAGCTTTGCATCTGCATGGCTTCTGACAGTCAACCTCTGAAAGATCGTGCAACTTATGTCAGACACAATCTTAATTCTTTGACAGTTCCAACGGCGAATCGACGTGCCTTAAATTCATGGCCGTGCTTTCCCATTAAGGCGGAGGCGATGCCTAACCACCACCAACCGCTTCAATAATTGCTTCTTGGGATTGAGGGCGACCTGGCCAACTCAGCACCTCGGGATATGGAAGAATTCTCGTGCCGCCACGTGGAATGGCTCGACTGGCTTAAAGGATATGCGTGAAGAGCCATCGCAGAAGATGGGGGATACGAAAATGGGGCGATGAGGCCACGACACGGGGAGAGAGAGACTGCAGGGGGGAACACCTGGGAAAATGCGATAAGCGAAGGAGGTGGAGGAATATATGTGATGGACACACCTTGGGGGGAAGGCTGACGTGGAGGGAAGCAGACGTGCGACAGGTGGCGAGCAGCGGCTGGACGATGAAAGGAAGGGACGACCACACGGACCTGGGAGATGGGTCGATGACACATGCCAACAGGGGAACGGTGGAGAGGAAGATGACATGACGGGAGAAAAGGGGGGCCACGCTGGTTAAAGGCAAGGCAACTGGGAAGGACGGGGCTGTCTTGGCGTCGTTGATCTGAGCACTGAAACCTCAGCCGTAGGAAGCTGCTTGTTCGATTCCGGAACCCCCCCCGCTTAAAGGTAGAAAGGCGGGGGGGGTCCGGAATGGTCTTCATCGCCGTTGATCCGGGCGCGCTCATATGGACCGTTGG
>ML777576.1:1588702-1601765 GCA_009831015.1 Picea engelmannii
GGGTGTTGGTGAGCTGTAGTAAGTTGGAGCCTAAATCAGTGTCCAAGGCATAGATAGGATGATTGGTAGGGTTGGCCTCGTCACTGACAATATAGGCTAGATGGGCTTCTCTGTATAATCTTCTATGTTCCCCCCCAAAGACCGGAATGGTGGCGTATGTGAGGTCCATCTGCAAGGTTCCCCCTAGTCTCTTTATCCAGGATCTTGACAGCAGCATGCCAAACTTAGGGGGGACATCAGCTACCACAATATCCATGATCATACTCTTCATGGGCAGCTGAAACAAAGAGACTGCTAGGTCCTTAATTACTCCCAAACATTAGACCCTCCTGGAGTCAAACGAATAGAGGTCATGATAGGCTCGGGTGACTTCCAGTCCTAATTCTTCCATGACGGCTTTGGGCATGAGGTTGTGGGAGGCCCCTGAGTCCATAAGGCAGTTATGCAGTACCTTGTCATGTATATTCAGGGATGTGTAGAAGGGAGGGGATGAACCATCTATGTCTTCTACCATGGGACCTAGGACAACTGCATGCCTTTCATCTTGGAGGTTTATAGAGTCTGTGAGAGGATATGAGGCTTCGGATTTTAACAGCTCAGAGAGGCGCTTTTTGAATTCCCCATGTTTAATAAGCTCGGTGAGTGGCATAGGAATTCTTACTTTTTGAATTTCATGTTCAAAATTGAAAGAAGATGTAAACTTTGGGATTTCTCTAATTTCAGGAACATGATTATGGATGATGGGGGAGAGGGGTTGGGCCTTCTTACCTTTGACTGCTACTTCATTAGCGGGTTTCTCTGTTCTGGTGGATGGCCCAGGAATGTCAGGTGTTGTTGTTCTTTTGTCAGTCCTCAGATTGTATCTGCCTCGACCACCACTAGCTTTGTCTCCCTTGCTTAATTCGTTCAGCTGACCATCCATGAAAGACTCTTCATATGCTGATTGGGTCAGATGAGGGAAAGGAGGAGTGAATTCTACACTGTGGATTTTATGCTTAGGCTCGTCTGCTTCCACTTCTTCTTCATCAGCCACAAAATTGTTTTGGAAGGGAGCCTGATTTTTTTGGTCATCTCTGTCTCTTTCCCTCTCTCTGTGCATGGTTGGAGGAGCAAAATTGTTTGTTCTTCTGAAACCTCCTCTATTCTCAGTGGTCTGAGGGCCCTTGTACATTTTCTTTCTCTCCACCTTCAATCTCTCCACCTCTTCTTTGAGGAGGTTCATAACTCGGGTCAGCTCATTTACTTGAGAGTGAGGTAGTGATGTGCCGGAGGTTGAGGTTTCCGACTTGTCCTTTCTTCTGTCTGTGTCGGCCTGGCTCCTCAGTCTGTCAGCTGCCAGTATGTTGGATTCCACCTCTACAGCTGCGTCTTGCATCTGAGCCAAAGAGGCGGCTCTTCTTTCTCTTAACACGAGGTAGAAATTAGGGTCAAATGTGCCAGCATAGGAAATTTGAGCAGAGGCCTCTGAGGGTTTAATCTCTACAGGAATCTTATTATACATATTATTAAATCTTTTAGAGAAGTCCGAGACAGGCTCTCCTTGCATCTTTCTCAGAGACCCAAACTCTGTCATGTAATACATATAATCTTTCCTGTCTCCCCACTGTCTCAAGAAAACATTATCTAGGGCTTCAATGCCAGCAATAGATCCAGGGGCTAGTCCCCGGAACCATTTCCTCACCTCCCCATCAAGGCTCTGGACAAAGACTCTCATCCAAACATCTTCACTTTCAATATTCAAATTGTCTGCATAGCTATAAAAGGCAGCTAGGTTCTCTTCAGCAGTTACATCTCCCTCCCCACTGAACTTGGGCATGTATTTCAAATAGTCTCCAGCAGGGAGAGGGTTCAGAGGCTGGGGTAGAATCAAAGGAGCATATCTGGCAACAACTATAGCATCCATTCTATTCGTAGGGGGATTAACGCCGGCCATAGGGATATTAGATAGAGGAGAACTCGGAGGAGAAGGAGTATGAACGGGAGATGTAGGAACAGAGATTCTTGGAGGAGACAACGGAGAAAACAGAGAGAAAGGCAAGGGACTTGAGTGTGCAGACGCTTCTCTCTGTGCAGCAGCAACAACGAAAGGCGGGGTGGTGAAATCTTCAGAAGTTTGAGGTCTGTGATGAGGAAAGACCTCCAGGGAAGGGGGAGTGACAAGAATCTCTCCTTCTGATACCAGACCAGGAGGAGAAAACTCAGCAGGAACACTCCCAAAGTTCAGAAAACGGGAAACTTCAGAGGAAGGACGAGAAGGAAACTGAGAATCTGAAAATGGAGTTCTCACAGAAGGGGAGGGCGTATTACCTATTTCAGTGACAGAAACTTCTCTCGCAGAGCTCTTTCCCTTTCTGCGCACTGCTTCCGCGTCAGCTTCTGGTGCGGCTAAAGGAAAGTGTGGGTTAGACCTCGTGTGTCTGCCTCTCGAAGCCACAGTTGATAGAGCAGGTTCTTCCCAGCGGAGTCGTCACAGTGGAGTCGCCAGGTGCACAGTAGCAATATTCAAGTTCTGATATCTGATGCACCTTCAGAATCAGATGGTGTTTGTCGTTCAATCCCGGGGAAAAATATTCAACATCGTCCCCGGCAACAGCGCCAGAAATGTTAGCGACGGAAGTCACTCCAGGACTGCTAGCAGGAGCAGAGCCCGACGCCCATCAGTTTAATGTCACGATTTATTTTAAAGAGGTGATCAAATGGAGGAAAACTCGAGGAGATATCACTCTAACTCAGAGACTGAGTCTGGTACCTATGGTGACAAAGGAGGTCTTGATCCAACTTCAGCCAGTGGGTTGATAAAAGGGTGAGAAGGTGGAAGACTTAGTGAGGAAAATGAACAAACAACCTTGGGCGATAGGCTTACGGCTATTTGCAGAAGAAAGACACTGAGCAAGGTCCTCTTGGGTTCAGGGTCTCAAGAAGTTGAGGAGGACTCGACTGGATCCTCCAATTCCAAGTCACTCAGCGATGGGAAAACCACAAGAACTGGTCAGAAATATTATAACTGCTACAATGATCCTACCAACATCATCCTATAACAGATATAGCTCGACTGGATCCTCCAATTCCGAGCGATTCTAACACACTGGAACAAAGACGTAAAAGGGACTGGCATTCATCATGCAAGAAGTCTCAAGAGTGCATACATAACCAGAGTATCAGTGCTTCATTAAAGATTTACAACCGGGAGCTAAGCTCAACCATCGATGGATACAAAAAATGGCGAAAACGCCTTCATATACTCTAAACAACAACAGCAGTGAAATCAATATACTGCATTGAAAGCTTTTCGTCTACATGGCTTCTGATAGTCAACCTCTGAAAGATCATGCAACTTATGTCAGACGCAATCTTAATTCTTTGACAGTTCCAACGGCGAATCGACGTGCCTTAAATTCATAGTCGTGCTTTCCCATTAAGGCGGAGGCGATGCCTAACCACCACCAACCGCTTCAATAACTGCTTCTTGGGATTGAGGGCGACCTGGCCAACTCAGCGCCTCGAGATATGGAAGACTTCTTGTGCCACCATGTGGAATGGCTCGACTAGCTTAAAGGATATGCGTGAAGAGCCATCGCAAAAGATGGGGGATACGAAAATGGGGTGATGAGGCCACGACACGGGGAGAGAGAGACTGCAGGGGGGAACACCTGGGAAAATGCGATAAGCGAAGGAGGTGGAGGAATATATGTGATGGACACACCTTGGGGTAAAGGCTGACGTGGAGGGAAGGAGACGTGTGACAGGTGGCGAGCAGCGGCTGGACGATGAAAGGAAGGGACGACCACACGGACCTGGGAGATGGGTCGATGACACATGCCAACATGGGAACGGTGGAGAGGAAGATGACATGACAGGAGAAAAGGGGGCCCACGCTGGTTAAAGGCAAGGCAACTAGGAAGTTCGGGGTTGTCTTGGCGTCGTTGATCTGAGCACTGAAACCTCAGCCGTAGGAAGTTGCTTGTTCGATTCCGGAACCCCCCCCCGCTTAAAGGTAGAAAGGCGGGGGGGGTCTGAAATGGTCTTCATCGCCGTTGATCCAGGCATGCTCATCTGGACTGTTGGAGAGGTGTGCCCCCGATTCTTCCCACCCCCCCCTGCTTAAAGGTCGAAAGGAAAGGGGGGTCCGTAATCCAATATGCGTCGTCGATCTAGGCGTGCAAATCTGGACCGCCCGGTCTTGCTTGCTGCTTACCACGGGCGCATTATCGCCCGAAACTTTGGACAAGTGGGTTTTTACCCCTTCTTTTGCGTTCTACCCTCCTATACAAGAAATATCGCTAACAGTAACCAAAATAGGTCTCAAAAGGAGATTTTTTGGTGGAAGAATGGAGTGCTTTGTTGTATGAGTGTTGAATGTAAGCCAATATTTTGTCCCATGTCTTTGGATGTTTGCTATAGTAACCCGTTAACAATTTTACCGATGTTTGGTTGAAAACCTTTGTTTGTCTACCAGTTTGGGGATAGAATGTAGTGGAATACCTCATCTTGTTATTCATTCTCTCCCAAAGCATTGTATTGAATTTACCCAAAAAACTACTCTCCCAATCAGATCTGATAGAGCTTGGCAATCCAAAATGTACCCAAACATGGATAAAGAATAATCCATCTACCTCTCATCTAGACATAGTCTTCTTACATAGAATGAGCACACGTATCTTGTTGAAGTGGTTTACCATGAAAAAAAAGTAGTCATATCCTCTACAAGACATAGGAAAACCTCCAACAAATTCCATTGAGATTTTCTCCCAAGGATTGCTTGGTATAGATAGTGGCATGTATAGCCCAAGTTTATGGTTATTTGGTTTGCTAGTGTTGCCAAAAACATAGCCTCTAAAAAATTTCACCACCTGCTTCTATATCTTTGGCTAGTACACATAACATTGCAAATTTACCATTGTCTTTGTCATGCCAAAATGTCCAACAACTCTGGAAGTGTGAGATTCTCTCATCAATTGAATCCTCTTGTCATGTGGTATGCACAATTTGTCCAACTTGTATAGCAACCCATCTTGGAGGTGATATTCTTTTCCTTCCATGGTAATGATTGATCTCCCCTTGAATTGCTTGTATACTCCTCTAAAATCTTCATCTCCCTCATAGTCTTCACTCAGAAAATCATGAGTGAAGGGTTCAAGCTACATGATCACACCAACCACTACAATCTTCTTTAGTGGTGGTTGGGAGAGCATGTTTGCTAACTTGTTTGTGGATCCTTTGTTATACTTGACCAATAGGTGGCATTGCAAGAATCCTGACCACTTTCAATGCCTCACCTATTGCATCTTGTTTTGTATTTGCATGTAATGAAGGGGTTGATGATTCGTGTGTATTATAGTCTCTTTTCTCAAATCTTGAGAGTTAGCTCTTCCACTTCTTCACCACTTGTACAATCACAAAGATTGTCTTATCATACATGGGGTACTCAAGTATTGCTCCATGAAACAACTCTAAATGGTAACACATTGGTCTTCCTCCTTGCATGAGCACTACCCCTAATGCATACCCATTAGCATATGTCTCTAACTCAAATGGTCATTGCAAATTGGGCATGGAAAGGACTAGAGCATAATTGATCTTCTTCAAATATTCAAATGTTCATTGTTGTGTCTTACCCTAATGAAAGATCTTTCCTTTGGTAATCATGGTGTGCAATGGCATTGCTACTATTGAAAATGTTGTAGTGAACTTTCTCAAATATTGCATTGTTACCATGAAACTCCTAACCTATGTCAAGTTGGTGGGAATAAGCCATTAGGTGATGGTTGCAATATTTTATAGACCCACCCTAGGCTCTTCTCCACTAATCATGTGCCCAAGATATATCAAGAATGTCTTTTCGAACTCACACTTTTACAAATTTGCAATCAATTAATTTTTATTTAATGTCTCTAGTACTTGTATCACATGTTAAAGGTGCTCTTCCCATGTATTACTCCAAATTAGTATGTCATCTAGATATACTATTGCAAAATTGAGTTAATAAAAGGACATAGCACATCATTCATTAGTCTCATGAAAGTTGTAGGTGCATTACATAAACCAAAAGGCATCACTAAACACTCATACAAACCTTGTCTTGTATTTAATGTTATCTTTGACACGTCTTCTGCCTTGATTCTCCCCTGATGGTAACCTAATTTGAGGTCCATATTGATTAATAACTCGGCGTGTTGCAACTGATCCAACAAGTCATCAGTCCTTGGTAGAGGATATATATTATTGATAGTAATTTTGTTCAGGAAACAATAGTCAATGCACATTCTCCAACTTTTGTCCTTCTTTGGCACCATGACGATGGGTGAACCACATGGAGATGTACTAGGCATGATGACCCCCATGTCCAACAATTGTTGTAGTTTCTTCTTCACTTCATCTACTTCAATGATGGACTGTCTATATAGCCCAATTTTCGATAGTGGTGACTCCAGTAAAAACTAAATCACATGCTCAACCTCTCGCTTAGGTGGCATCCCCTGAGGATCTTGGAACACTTCCTTGTAGGCTTCAATCAATTGTTGTAGTTGTTGGTGGTTCTTGCCACTACATCCTTCCAAGGATTCCTTCATCTCCAACTCGTTTCCTTCTCATTGTTGTTTTCCTTCTCTCAAAAATAGCAAGACAAACTTCTTTGTGCTACCAATGATTATTTTTTCCTAACGACCGTTAATCAAAGAGAGTTTAGTTTTTTCCTTATGTGAATTTATGGCATATGCCTTTCAATCTTTGACTAGCCTATATTGGTTTTCTCTCCTCCTTAAGATGGAATCTCTCACATACAAGTATGGGCTTCCCAAGATGACTCCATACACGTCCAATGGAACCACGTCTACTATCACTTCATCCACGAAGTTTAGGTTGATGTCAAACTTGAATTTGCATTGCTTGTTCACTCCCAATCCTACATATTTCCTTACCCAACCCAGGGGGTATGAATGTGGGTGCTTTTGTGCCTCTATACCAAACTTCTCAACCGTGTAGAGATAAAATCATTAGAGTAAATTTTCTCCAAAAATGAGCCTTACAAGAAAAAAACGTGCTTATTGAATTGGAAATTCAATAACCAATATAAATTCAAAGAATTGAGTCAATGATAATCTTTGAGTTGGACATATAAAAATCAATGATGATTATGTGTCATGTTTATATTTGACAACATTTAACCATATGTATACCTCATCTTAATTTGTATCTTTGTGAGATTGTTTTTGGATATGTTCAATATCTTTGAAATATCAAATATGAAATATTGTATATTATTAATACTTTCATTATTTATTGTGTGATATCTATTATCATTTATTTATTATATTATTATTATTATTATATATCAATAATAATGTATACTTCCATTATATAATAATAATGTATTGTTATTATTATATTATTATATAGTTATTAATTTGTAATATTATATAATAATTGTATAATATTTAATTAATAGATATAAAGTTGGAATATACTTATTACTTGAGTATTCTATATTTGTTATATAGTTAATTTGTAGTATGTGTTTGCGTTTTCATCTTTAATTCATACTAAAAATATCCTCTATTATTATATTATGACTATATTATAAATTATTATTATATATCATTATCATAAATATAATTTAAACATTCTATGTTTTTTTAATTTTTGCGGGCATTATCATTTTAATTTGTCAAATCAATCATTTGCGAAATCTAATTTTACATTGTTTAAATCTTGTTTTTTAATGCATAAATAGATTTAGCACCCTCAAAAACCTCGACATATGTAATCTAAACCACTAAGATATGCAATGTCATCCATCTTTCTGAATTTCTCAGTAGATTTTGAGCAAAACTCATCGGAAAAAAAGTGGTCGAGAAAAGGCAAAAACGTGGAACATTTATATAACATCATTATCATATACTAACAATATATTATTTATTCTACTTTCATATTATATATTAATAGTAATTATTTATTATATGATATATATTATTATTTATTCTCTATGCACACGAATATAAACTTCTCATAATTATTTTTAACTCTCATCTTGTAATTCTAGATTGGCATTATCTAAATGTTCTACGAAATGATTTTTTTCACCGGAATCTGACAACATAAATCTGCACGAAATCACTTTTTTTGTTGTTTAAAATCTATTTCTGAATGTAGAAATTGATTCAACATGCTGAAAAACCCCTAGAGCACTCGGATTATACAAAAATAATCACTCAATAAGCGGATCTAACAATTTCTCACTGGATTTCAGGAAAAACTCCCCGGAAAATATTGTCGAAAAAAAATCCATTTTGTAGAACATATAGACTACGAAATTATAAATTAGCCTAGCTTATATGGTAGTGTGATGTGGCACACATGGATTATTATTTTATAATTTCCTTAGAAATCCCATTTTTGGAGCAAATTTGCTATAGTGTGGATTGTGAACCGAGATCAAACAAGCAATCTACCTTGCTTAGCATCATGTGAATTTTGATGAAGAACAACTCAGCCACCTCCTTCTCCTTGTAAATGCAACAAACTAGTGCCACTTCCTTCTTAAGAATAGTGAAATTGATCTTCCTTTCCAATTCGAAGGTGTTGTCCACCCTTTCCTCAACATCCACTATTATCGATGCCTTCTTCTTCTTTTTCTTTTGGAAATGCTTGAGGCACTTCTTAGGGTGCAATTTCCAGTAGTCCTCCTCGGTGTATCCCTTTCAATCGCAATGCTTGCATTTCTTTATGGAAGGTGTTGCTTCTTGCATTTCTACCACAATATATTTCTCATTCCACTTCTTCTTGCTTTTTCCTTTTCTCTATTACTCTTGTGGTTATGTTTGCTTGTGTGTGCTAGATTGATGATTTCGCTTGTCTCCTTTGATGTATTGTACTTGAACATCAACTTCATTGATCATCTTAGGTTTGAACAACATCAATTGAATTTGGATCTAAGATATCAATTTTCCCAAATACTTGATCAACATATCTGGTATTTTTAGAGAGACACAACTAAATATCTCTCTTCTTGAACTTTCTGGTGAACTCCTACACTAATTTTCCTTGGCTTTTCCTGAAGTAATACCATGCATTATGTTTATGCTCCTCATATTCAATTCATAGAACTGGTTTTTGATCATGTCTTTGAACACCTCCCTATCGACTACCAATGACTCATTTTCTAGTGTTCTTCCTATTACATCACTCTCCCACCATGTCAAAGGATGGCCTTCAATGTTCAACGGGGAAAATGAAATCCTTTGCTTCCTAGTGACTTCGTGTATGTTGAAGTACACCTCCATCTATTGTAGCCATTGGTTCAATTCGATGGCATCAACTTCCCTGGAATATGGCTTAATGTTCATCTTTTCCTCTACATGGAAAGGTACCTACATTTTTCTATAGCTTCATTCTCCCATCTATGTCTCAGTCTTGCACTATGTCTCTAGTTTATTTTCCTCTTTCTTGGAATCTTCATGACAAGTCTCTGTTGAGGGTGTTTCCATACCCATCGCTACCAACTACTGTGTTACCATCGACATTATCATGGAAACACTTTTCTTTAGGTCCGATTTGACCCTAAGATCTTCTTCTTCATCTTATTCATGATGATCACCTATCATTGTTGGTGCGTTGTTTCTTAGTAACCTTGGAAACAATTCTTGTTGACTTATTCTATAGTCACTATGGGTGTTTTCCATACAAGACTCACCAAGTATATTCAAACTTCATCTTTGATACCATATGATCTATAAATCGTAGGATTATATCATATTTGTTTCACCAACATGAATTCCCTAACAATTTACACTATGTTTCAATTCCTATACGTAATTTCAAGACTGGGCTACAATAGACAATCATAAACTACCTTAGTTTGTTTTTGTCATATAGTTATGCAGTGCAAGGATTGAATGTCAGAGTAACTCAACTTAATGGCAACTTATTGGCTTGGAGAATGTCCCCATATCTGTTCTATAGTTTCACCTTCAAGGAATTTATTACCTAGATGAAATTTGGGAAAAGTTGGAAACCGTATTCGATAAACACAATGAGATTCAAGCCCACCAGCTTGAAAACCAATTGATTTCTTTAAATCTCAGTGATTTATTTTGCATTGAAGATTATCTATCTAAATTCAAAACACTCATAGTTTTACTTAAGACTGTAAAAAAAAATAAAAAAAATCCCACTATATATATGTTATTCTTGCTAAGATTGGTAGTGCATATTCTATTTTTGTATCTACTTTTCACTCCATTGGATAAGCTCTAGGGGATGCTTACACACCATCTCTCTTGAATATTTTTGTGATTCTTTGATTAGAGAGAAAGATAATATCTTGTATCTTGAAGTGATCAACACTACACATACAACTAGAAAATCCTTAGTGGCCCAACATAAGTATGTATCCAATCATCCAAAGAAAAAGTATCCTCACAAAAATAAGTGAAATTAGGGTCCCAAACCCTCTCAACTAGATTCTACTCCCAATGGTGATAAAGGATGAAAATAAAAAATTAAGAAGCCTAAGATACATGCAATTTTTGTAGGCGAGATGGTCATCTA
This sequence comes from Picea engelmannii, assembly GCA_009831015.1. Taxonomy (NCBI): domain Eukaryota; kingdom Viridiplantae; phylum Streptophyta; class Pinopsida; order Pinales; family Pinaceae; genus Picea; species Picea engelmannii. The sequence continues at coordinate 1,599,248 of ML777576.1, forward strand.
GAGTCTAAATGTTTCAAGAAGATGGAGGCCTTAGAAGCAACAATCAAGAAGCACAACATCAATCTTTATTATTTTTCTTCTAACTCTTTTTCACATGGACATGCACTTTTTGTTTATGGTTTTTTCCTTCAATGCAACATCGACCTCTTCTTCTAATTAGTGGCTTATTGATCTTGATTAATCTTATCATATGGCTAAGGATAAAGCCATTTTTTCTTCTCTTAATAAATGTAACACCAAGCAAATATTTGTTGGTGATGATAGATCTCTTAGTGTTGTAGGGCATAGAACAATTCAGCTAGATCATGGTCATTTTAATTATCTATTATGCATTCCAAGTATCTCTTGCATTTTTCTATCAATATATCAAGTCACTCATTCAAGTGAAGGTAAAATAATAGATTTTTCACCTCACCAAGTTGTAATCAAGGATTTAAAATATTTTAAGCATGTCCTAGCAACTAGAATTGTTGATGATATTACTAGGTTGTATAGATTTAACAACTTTGGGTCATCATATTTTTTTCATCAATTTTTATTGCTCATAGAGATGACTTGAGAAAAAATTGGCATGAGTGATTTGGTCATCTAAACTATCACTCATTGTAGTAGCTATGTAATCAAAATATGGTGATTGGTCTTCCTCTTGCTTCTTGCAAAGATGTTGTATGTACCAGTTGTGTTCTTACCAAACATCATTGGGACAATTTTGAAAAATGTGCCTCTTGGCACACCTCGGGCCCATTGCAGCTTGTTCACAGTAATTTATGTGGTCTACTTCCTTCTCCTTCTTTCTCTAGGTTCAAGTACTTCTTAAATTTCATTGATGAATTCTCCAAAGTTCGCACTTGAGTTTATTTCTTAAAACTTAAGAATGAAGTATTTGACATTTTTTTAGCCTAAAAAAACAATTTGGACATCAAATGTAGAATTTAATAATATATAATGGAGGTGAATATGTTAAGAACAAATTTACAAATTTATGCACTACATAGGGAATTTAAATGCAACATATTGTTCAATATACACCACAACAAAATGGTGTTTCTAAGAGAAAGATTGGCACATTAAAGGAAATGAAAAACTGTATGATCCAATCTAAGGGATTAGTCTTCATTTTTGGGTGGAAACCATTAATTGTGGTAATTACATAGTCAATCACACTCCCACAAAACCTTTAAAAAATATAGCATCGAAAGAAGAACAGATTAAAATTAAACCAAATGTAAGTCATTTCTCTGTATTTGGTAGTGAAGCATGGAATCACATTCCTGATGAAAAAAGAAAGATTTACAATCTAAAAGTGAGAAGTTCATTTTTTTTGGATATTCTAGAGATGAGAAAGGTTATAGAGTGAATTGGGTGAAATCATGAAGATGGGTGTCTATTTTGCTTGTTTTATGAGAAAAAAAAACTATATTTTCACAAGTTCTTCAACTTATAGTATACAAAAGTATTTTTTTATTTAGAATTTCACTTTACAGTAAAAACAAAACTTGTGAAGAGTTTTGTTACCTTTCCACTGACTATTTTTCAAACTTTTTTTATTGAAATTTGATATGTCAATTTGACAATTGTTTAACAGTATGTTCCTTAAACATGAAAGGAATGATAATGAGTTATCCCCCCCCCAACAATGTATCTATTATTAAACTTTTGTTTTTAACAAACAAAATATAATGCAACAATCTACAAAGACTTTGTTTTATTATGACTATAATTTTGAATCTAACGGATGAATATTATAATTTCTAGAATTTTTTGAAGTTGACCAAGCTAAAAATGTTGTAGATTTTAAACATATGTTTTCCCCCACCTAGTATTTATCTTAATTTTTACTTAAAAGTAAAATATAAAAATACCCCTTTGAAAAGAACAGTTTAAGGATTATGAATATAAATTTTTCACTGTGTATTTTTAGAGATACGGATATTTCATTTTACTGAATCATAATGTCAGCTGAAAATATTATGTAGTGATTTTAAAAATAAATAAATAAAATTAGATAAAAGTAATGAAAATGAAAACAAATTATATCCATTGAAAGTAGATTTGATTCAATTTTGAAATGTTGGTATCATTTTCGAAACCAAATTCTGAGCATTTGCAGGAGCCCGCAACCTCCAAAGTTCATGTAAGCTAGAGAGAATTCTATGGTTCTTGCAAGCAGTCTCATTCGCTAGTTTTCGACCGAAATAATATTTCGATCGAAAGAAAAAAAATTCGGCCGAAAAATGTAATTCTAACGGAATTCGTTAAAATTAAACGGTTTCCTAGTTTTTCAGCCGAAAGATGGGTGAGAGAATTCCGTCAGCCAGAAACAATGAAAAGACACGTTGTATTGTTTCACTTCTCACCAAATCGTATAAATACGCTTTCGACCCAACACATTTAACACAATTCACTCGTTTGTTTCATGGTTTTCTAGAGCACCTAAACAAAGTTTTGAATCATCTTTTTCTTTTTCTTTTTAACAAGGTAATTAATGTTTTGAATGCAATTTTTTTTTTTTTTTTTT
>ML777576.1:1601782-1628587 GCA_009831015.1 Picea engelmannii
AAGTTCAAGTTTTTATTGGAATAACAATTTATATATTGAAAGCTAAATATTGAGCATTTTTTCAAGGTGAAACATTTGTTGAACATAAAATTATTGATATTATTTTTTAATAATTTTTGTGACAATGAAGTTTTTCTCAGACTATTCTGAAATGTTGATTTTGTTAAAAAAATTTACAGATAACTATACTCATGGAAAACAAAAGTTTGTGCAAGAGAAAATTTGATCGCACTCGAGATGAAACTCACCATAATGATCAAAGGAAAGAGCATTATTGGAGAAATAAACGAGAACATGCAAATATTGAAGAAAGAAACGATGATAATGTGAATATATATTTACAACAAGAAGTCCAACCAGATATGCATGCACATATTGTCTATATTAAAAGTATAGAATTCAAATTTAAAATATTGTTTAATATAATTGATTGTGATTATGATTTGATGTTTTTCAAAAAACAGAAATAGATTTGTCTCATAACGTCGATGAAGACGTTGAAACCGAAATTGAAGCAGAAGACGAATCACCTATAGGTATGTACATACATTTAGATAGTACAAGATGAACACTTCTATATAGTTTAGTGAATTTATGTTCGGGTTTTGTTTTTTAATATAAACTTTAAATTGAAATATGCACGAGAATCTATCAACATTGATGATGAAATATTAGAAAATGTTGATACTGACAAATTTGGGAAGAAAGAAGCCAAGCAATATGTAAGATATCGAACTAAGAATATGTATAATACTTTTTTCAAAGATGAATCAGTAATAGTACAAACTCAACTTTTACTCTGTCTAATAAAGTCAAGAAATTTAAAAGAAGTTACATCATTATTGGGTATTCAAAAGTAGACAAAAGATACAAAGGTGAAACATAATGTCTTTGACAATATAACTAGTGTATTAAAAGCTTTTGGAAAATCTCAAAAAAAAGATGTCAGTGTTGCACGTAGAGTGATACAAACAACAGTTGTTTCATCTAGCAATATAAAATATCGTTTGACATGACACATGGAAAAAATGATGGGAACGTCAAGGAAAACATTGTACAAACATAGAAAATTTTGATTGCAAATGACGAACTTGCTTGTTGGACAATGATTTCTAGACAACCCTACAAAGATAGACTTGCAGAAAATGTTAAAGAACTGGCCTGTAATTGTTGGTTGACAGAATATCGTGTTTCACCACATGCAAGGGATGTGTTGTGAGGAATAATAACACAAAAAAAATATGAAGAATATCCAAAACATATATTTCCAATGAAACAAATATAATTGTTCAATAAGTTCAAAGAAGAGCATAAAGAAGTTGAAATTTCCATCAATACATTTGTGCAACAAAAACCATGGTTTGTTAGACCCATCACTGTTCGTGACACTTGTTTTTGTCATTATCATGTGGAATTTGAGTTATATTATGACGCTTTTCTTTATTTTGGTAAAACATTATGGCCAAGTTCACCTCCTCCTTCCAAATTCTGTGCTTTTATATCTGAAATTCTATGTGAAAGAGAAGGTGATGAATTATTTTACCAAAAAAAATGTGTTGGTGGAAAGAAATGTGATTGTTGTGGAAATATAAGTTTGTTTCACTCAAAGTATCCTATTGATATGAATGATCGATCATTTTCTAATATAACAATCAATTGGAAGAGATATGAATATATCAACAGCACGGCTCCACATTCTTCAAATGTTATTTCCAAAATGATTGATTTGAAAGTAGATAAAATCTATGTGATAGATTTTTTGAAGAAGTTTAAAGAAGAAATTTATAAATATACCAAGCATTCACATAGAGATCGATGGAAATACCTACAATTCAAACAATCCCATGATTTGTTTCCACCAGGGACAATTTTGTTTGTAGTTGATTATACATTCGCTGCACAAAAAGAAATACATAGTGAATATTATCATTCTGATCAAGTCACTATATTTTTCCACATTCTATATAGACATGCTCAATGGAGTCTTGATAACATAGAAAGCACCAACGACAATCAACATGTTATTAAAGAATATCACTTTTATATAAGTGATGATCGAGCACACGACACACATTATGCACAACATTGTTTTGATAAATTTTATGTTTCATTGAAAGAACGTGGGATCAGATTCGATCGACATTGGATATGGGCATATGGGTGTGTGGGTTAGTTCAAATCTTCATGATCATTCTATTGGTTTTTTCGTCTTCATAAAAAATCAAACGTTACACATTGTTGTATTTTATTTTAGACTGGTCATGGAAAAGGAAAGCACGACGGTGCATGGGCATGTGTAAAATGAGCATTTTGAATGTATCAGATGAACCCTCATGTCGATCGATTTGACTCCTCTGATCAAGTTGTTGAATGGTGAAAAATGGCGCTAAGCCATGAAAATAATCCGGCAAGGGATGTGCGTAGGTGTGTCTATATATACATGTTACACATGTACACATGATATTTTTATGTGATATTTTAGTGTCGTTTGGGGTAAAGGGCTCCAAAGTGGGAAAATATAAAATTTGATGACTTGTTTGGCTATTTTCAACCATATTTCCAAATCAAAAAAAAATTAAATTATAAGTTATAAACTATAATTTGATAACTACCTATATCTCCCATCACTACAGAATCAACTCCGTTGTATACAAAATCAACCCTACTTCACATAGTACAAATCAAACAAAATTTAAATTATAAGTTAGAAACTATAATTTGATAACTAACCAGATCTCTCATCACTACACAATCATCTCTACTATATACAGAATCAGCTCTACTTCACATAGTACAATGATGCTTATAAATAAAATGAAATAAAACATTTTTAATTTCAGCACAATATCATAAAACATAAATTAACCTATTTTTTTTGTAAATAATGTAGAATCATTATATTAATAACAATTTATGTCTATACAATGCCACATATTAGCCACCTATTCTACCACAAAAGGGAAACACAGGTGGCTTTCAACAAAAGCTTATCCTTTCACCATCATAAAAATTCAAATTATAAGCTATTGATTATTTATTAATGAATAAACAAATATTTCACCACCATAAACAATATAAGTTTCACCACCATAAACAATATAAGAGAAATCAAAGATGAAACAATAAACAATATATTCCACCATCATAAACAATATCAGAGAAATCTAAGATGAGACAATAAACTGATATTTTGAGTTATATATATAATGAAAGTTTGAATAGTTACACTGTCAAATGCATAGGTTCCACATCCATTTTAGGATGATAACAAAAACTAACACATTTAACTCTAAAATTCTATTTCTTTAAGATAGATCACTTCATACATGCAATTCATATCTGCAAAATAAAACATTCGTCGAATTCAAAATTTAAAAATTTACAATAAAATGTATCTACAAATTTAAAATAAAATGTACACATGTACCATTTTAGATAAATAAAACAAGTTGTGATTAAAGAAAAATTGACATACATACCAAAATAGTTAAGTCTTATCCTCCAACATACTCATTTCCACCAAATATAATGTAAATATATTTTCCACCAAATATAATGTAAACATTTGTAACAATAAAAAACAATAATAATAAAAAAACAAATAATACATATTAGCATATATACTTTAACTAAATATTAAATAAACAATAAGAAATAATAACATACTCAACCAGAGTTCCATGGATTTAAGATTATCGTTGTCTTTTTATTACACTTTTTTGGCACTTTTTTTAAACCAAACTTCCATCACAAAGTTCCAAAACTTCCAAAATAGTTACTCTCCACATTAAGCATACATGATCTAAACAATGTAAAATCTTATGTAAAATATTACAAATTTTTAAAGAGAAAATTTGTGTTCTTGGTAACCAATTTTTGTGTTCAGAGTTAGATAATAATCTAAAAATAAATATAGTTGTGTATGCAGAAAGTTCACAAATCTCCATATTAAGTCATTCTTCTAATAAAATACTTATCTCCTTGTGGATAAAGTCCCAGATCCTTCAGGTGAAATTCTCATGCCAAGTGACCTTATTTACTCAGCAATAAAATACTTATCTCCTCAGCAATAAAATACTTTTCTCCTCTTCTACAGTGGAATAAATGTTCTCATATAATCAAATGCCCTCAAATGCCCTTTCAAATTCAAGGACTCATAAATCTCCATATTAAGCCATTCTTCCAAGAAATTACTTATATCTATGAAAGTTCACAAATCTCCATTTTAAAAACCATTCTTCTAGAAAATACGTATCTCCTCTTTCTATGGTGGAATAGATGTTCTCATATAATCTTTCATGTACATGAAGAAAACACAAATTTGCACATATATTAAGTCATTCTTCAAAAACCATTTAAATCTTTCATCTTTGGGATGTATTCATATTACATATAATCAAATGCTTTTTGAAATATGTCTTTGTCATAAACATAAATGAGATCATGCACGTACATAGCTTATTTGTAAATTTACTTGAGTGTTGGTTTTTGTGGTTAGTAACCAATTTAGTTAAGAGTTTGACAATACCCTTGCAAGAAGTAATTCATTTTGTTTTATGCAGAAAACACAAATGTCCATACTACGTCATTCTTGGACAAGAAGGCAAGGAATGCAATCGAAGAAAATTTAGAAACTTCCCCTTTTCTGATGTGAGATATAGTCTGTACTCAAATAATCAAATGTTCAAGTTCAAAATTAGGTCTTCATCATGATCTAAACATAAATAAGATTGAATGTACCATTTTAGACAACGATAAGCTTATATAGGGGTTCTATGTATTTCAAAATAATTGATCAAAGCGTTGAAAAGTTATATAGACACTAGTTTAGTAACCCTATGAATAGGAAAGGCTAAACTAAAAATTTGAGAAAATAAAAATTTGAAAAAAGTAAAAAATATAAGCTTATTCAACAAAAATAAGCTTGAACATTTTTATATAAAATCCCAACATAAAATCAAATTAAAACTCACTAATGTGAAATGAACATACATTTATGAATCATCATAAATAGACACATCCTTCCCGGGTATGGATGCATCCTCCTCAATCCCAATTCCCCGCACTCTTTTCTCCACATTTTTTTCAAGCACACTCTCAGGTACTCTCTTCTCCACATTGCCCTATATAACACATTTCAAATTTAAAAATTTGAAAATTTAATTTAAATGATTTTAACACATTAAATTGTAGTTTTAAATTTTAAAACATGTAATGCCTGTAATGTGCCAATCTGAATATCAATAAATTATACCCACCATACCCTAAGATTCAATAAATTAAATATTGTTTAAGACATTCTTCTTTTAAATTAATAATTTAAATGACAATTTGCAATTTTAATATATAACTAAATTTGTTTTTAACATGTAATGATACCTGTGAACTCCCACCCTCTTCAAACTCTCCCCATGAGAATTGGGACAAGCCTATCCAAGTAGTAGGAGATGGAATAGGGATTTGTGAACAACACAACTAAGAACTAAATCTAGGATTCAGTGTATTCACATTTATACAAAATCATAAATATCATGTTGTTAATATTATTCAAAAGATTGGAGATTGGATAATTAAAGTGTTCATGTGTGGATATTAGAAAACACATACCTGATTCAACCCATCCAAATTTAAACTTGTGGAATCAAGTCCCCTATTTACTAGAGATTCATTTAACATATCTCCAAACTGCAATTAATGACAATAACAAATCAATTATTTATATAGATACAATGATATGTATTTATATATAACACTAGAAGTAAACTATCCTCAAATGCGTAAAAAATTTACTAACTAGAACACATATCGATCCTATGTTTGGTTCATCATTCTTAATGACCTCCTTCCAACCATTACGACAAAATTTTGCATACTTCTTAAGATCTTCTACTGACATGGTATCTAACTCCTCATTTGTTTTATAAACAAAAATGGTTCAAGAATTGAATTCCTCTCTCTTTTGGTTTAAACCAACATCAACACCATAAAAAATCAATTGCAAATTTTCCCCGATTGCATTCCTAGCCTCTTTTCCAACCTTTGATGAAGCTCACAACTCTGAATGTGAGGTAAATGTACCTTTTGGGAAAGATACTAAAGGTTGTGGAGGCCTCTGCAATGTCACATTTCGATATGTCCATTTTCAATCATATGTTCGACATTTACCAATCCCATAATAATCAGACGATAAACTAATATAATCAGGGTGCATGTCTATGAAAAACTCTGCATAAAAGTGTCTAGCAAAATAATGTGGAACCTCATCATTCCACGAAAATTTCTCATATGCTGCTAAAAATCTGTTATAAATATGTCCTGCTATGTTGAGGTGCTTAAAATATTGCACCTTCAACATCTTTCGCTTTGGACCATCTTTAAAATTGAACATAGAAATTGTGGTTTTTTTTAAACTTTATTTTTTACTACATCCCATTTATCAGGGCCCATCACCTCCGACTTTTGTCTCCTCATCAAATCGATAAAATGGTCAGTCGTTGGCCCCATCTTTTGATATGCATCCATAAATTTTTGCAATGAATGCAAAACAATCTCCAAGATTTGTTTACTCTCTCGAGGGAGATCCAAGCTCCTCAAATAATTTTCCAACCTGCTTTTAACACCTAAGCATCGCTCAAAAGTCATTTCTTTAGTAATCTCTTCCCAGGGAAGCTCATCACCAACATATGAAGGATAAGTGGATGTAGGTGTGTCATTTTTTGTTTCTTGATAATGCCTCATAAATCCACCTTCACCCTCTTCACCAACATTAGAATCTTTATGATACCTAGTCTTTCTTTCATTATCTTCTCTCGCATTAAACTCATTGTCTACACACACATTTGAAAGTAATTACAACATTTAACAACATAATTTAACATAAAAATAAAATTATATATATATATAACACACACACACACACACACACACACACACATATATAAATACACAAAAATAGAAAATAAAAAAATTACCAAAAATATTTTCTTGTCCTGATGTATTCCATACATTTTCAGGTGTAGGAGTATCGATGTGCAACCTATCTAAGAAGGCTACATCCATAGCACTTGTTTGAGGACATTATCGAGATTGTTTATTCACTGATTTGTTTGATAATCTCCTCCTCTGACTAGATTTTCGTTGATCACTCAGAGTCTCAATCAAATAAGGGGTTCCTCTTCTTCCTTCTTGGAATAGCCTAGAGCATTTGCGAGGAATGTTTGGAGACTCTTGTCTCGACATCTCGCCTCAATATCTATCCTTTGAAAATTCATGAATATGAAAGTTCATGAGTTATAGAAACATTAAATGGAAATATTGAATTTATAACACAAACATTTAAGCATTTATAACAACTTCAGAGCATCACAGACATATATTGAAAAAACTAGAACAACTATATTTTTTACAATATTGACAAAACAATCACTGACAAAACATTTACTTAAAACTAAAACAAGAAACACTATTACATGATATGTTGTTGCTATCCTCTTAGATATATACTCAGAAAAAGCTTCAAGGGATCATTGATCAAACCCTCGGGGAAGATCTCATCTTGACACATGGAACAAATTTCTAAGAGGAACTTTTAGGGTAAAATATCAATAGACTAACCATCAACATACACAGGTGGCACCAACAATAGAAGAGAACGACAACATACACAAGGTGGCATTAGCAAGGAGATAAAGAGGGTGACACCAACAAAACAATGAGGAGGGCTAGAAACATAATCCCCAAATAATAACCAAGAAGAGATCTCCAGTAAGATGGAAAAGACCAAGAAGAACTATCCTAGAGGGTTCGTAGCCACACAATTAAATAATTAAATAATTTAAACAAATAATATTTTATAACATAAATTTTTTATTTTTAAATCATAAAAATCCACAAGAAAAAAAAAAAGTCAAGAGGAGGGATCCAAAGTCAAGGCAACTAAATTTCTTTAGGAAAAAGAAAAGAACAAAACCAAAAACTCACACAACAATTAAGGGGGGCATAACTCAAGCAAGGGTGGTTTCAACACAAAGTCAACAATTAAATTCTTCCAAAGTCATGGCGGCTAACTTTCTTTAGGTAAAGCACAAAACCAAAAACCCACACAACAATTAAGGGGGGCCTAAGTCAAGCAAGGGTGATTTCAAGACAATGTCAACAATTAATTTCTTCTTTAATGGAAAAATGTCCACATGATTCTCATGATATTTACTTATAAGTTTTTATCATCCCAGCATAAAAAGAAGATCCATAATGTGATCATGCTCTTCTTAACTACTCCTAGGTCTCATGGACCATCCTGGGAGAGAGAAACAATCACACATTATCTCAACTTGGTACTCAATCAAAAAAAAAAATAAACCAAAAAAACAAAGGAAGATCAATAATGTGATCATGCTCTTCTTAACTACTCCTAGGTCTCATGGACCATCGCGGGAAAGAAAAAAATCGCACATTATCTCAACTTGGTACTTAACCAAAAACAAAATAAATCAAAAAACCAAAAACCACACTAATCAGAGTTTTCATATTTGAATTTATGTGATGTGTGAAGTTACATTCAGATTTGCAAAGAAAGAATGAATTTTAAGCAAAAGTAAAGTACATAATTCAAATTTAAATGCACAAATACAATCTAAAATATAATTTTTTTGCATCAAAGAGTCCATTATAATTCATAACTAACCTTCGGATTTCCAAACTAAATGTATAAGTATTCAATTGAATAAGGATTGTTTGTACATGGACATGGTCGTATTTGAACTCAACCTTAGGAAGAGGTTGACAGGGTCGAATATAGCCATGTCCATGTACAGGGAGAGGTCTGAATTCGGGTCCATCCCTGTACATGGACAGGGTCGTTTTGATGGCAGCATGCACCCTCTAGGGGACACCCTAAGACTGGAAAATCACAGTCTGAACAGAGGGGCTCCATCTTTCCAACCATGACTGGGGTTGGTTTGCCTACAGTTATTGGGTGAATCTGCTTGTGCAGATTTGTGAAAAATGAAATGACAATATTTAGAACTGAAACTTCTGCATCTATGAGAGAGGAACCATAACTAATTGAGAGAGAGAGAGAGAGGTGGTATATTTGTAATGGAAACTCTGATACATTTATAATGGGGAATTTGATGCATTTGTTAGTGAATATTGGATGTTTTTATCATAAGAATTTACTGCATTTAGGTGTTGCATTTATAATGGGGCATTTGATGCATTTATTAGTGAATATTGGTTGCTTTTATCATAGGAATTTACTGCATTTAGGTACCGTAATTATAGAGGGAAGTGAGAAAAGTGTGAATATGATGGGAATAAAGCCACCCATAAGCTCTATTAAAATTTTATAATAGTTTAAATGCCTAGTTTACAAGGTTTAGCTAGAAAAAAATGCAGGGTAGATGATAACATTGATGAAGGTTGGTTTTCTGCAATAATTGAACTGTCATTTTCAGTGAATATTACAACTTTCTATATAGGCAAAGTACAGATGTTATTAATGTATACTATAGTTGTTATTAATGTTCTATACAACTGCTATTAAAGTCTAGTATGGATGTTATTTAGTTTATAAATATGTTGTTTTTTAATATAAATGTTTAGTATGGTTATGCCTATCATTTAATGAGTGATATAGATGACATTTAATTAGCAATACAATTGTCCTTATTGTTTTAAATTCTCTATGTTTTTGTACTCATTTTTATGTGGTGCTATGACAACTATTCATTTCATAGAAAAAACTCAATTTGGTAAACCATAATCCCTAAGTTGACTTAGTAGGTATTAATTGCATGCAACTATATTTATATGAAGGATCCATAAAATGGTGTTACAGGGGAGGGAGAGAAAATGCCTAAACACATACTAAGCTATAACTAATATGTATCTTTTGAGCAGTTGTTGGGAACTGCACCCTCTAAATCTTATTTTGAATTTCATTAGGGCCCTTGAGAGTCATTCTCAATTTTAATCATGTGAATATCATGCATATCAAAGCAATTCAGGCATGTCCCTGTATATGGACAGGGCCGAATACGACCATGTCAACCTTCTAAACTAGTAAAACTAACTGTATAACAATTTTAAACTATAAATTGCCTGGACCACCCACCTGCAGGGCCGAACACGATCTTGTCCATGTACAGGTACAAGCCCGAATTCGGGCATGTTTATGTACATGGACAAGGTCGAATACGACCCTATCCATGTATAGGGACATGCTTGAATTCGAGCATGTCCCTGTACATGGACAGGGCCATATTCGGCCTTGTCATCCCATCCGATAAGTAGATGATACCTCTACTTGTCTATGTCTGATATGGTCTAGGTGTTGTTGTTGTCGTTGTCATTGGTTGGTTGGTTGGCTACTTGTTTGTATTTTTTTTTCATTTGCATGACTAACACTAAAAATTTAATACTAAAACTAACTATTTAAATCATAAAATTTAAAATTATTCTAAACTAAACGCCCACAGCACCAACGTTCGCCCACCCTCATCACCAATGTCGGCCAGAATATGGCCTTGTCTATGTACAAGGACAAGCCCGAATTTGGGCCCGTCTCTGTACAGGGCCATATTCGGGCTTGTCCATGTATAAGGACAGGGCCAAATTCAGGCATGTCCTTGTACATGGACATGGCCAAATATGGACCTGTCCATGTATAGGGACATGCCCGAATTTGAGGTTGTCCTTGTACATGGACATGGACGAATTTGGCCTTGTCATCCCATCCGATAATCAGATGATAACTCTAATTTTATGTGTTTGATATGGTCTAGGTGTTGTTGTGTTTTTGTTTTTACTCTATTGTGTCTGCATCCTATTGTGTTCATAAATTATTAATTTATAGGAGGTATTGTCTCCATCCTAAACTGTTCATGTTGTGGAAAATCAAGTTTGGTTTGTACATGGATGTAGCCTCCCAAATATATAGGCAATGATTATATTTATATATTTTTTATTCAAATGAATTTATTTTGAAGATAAAGTAACATATTAAAATGGGACAATATTATTGTTTAGAGTACATGGATGTCGCCTCCTAAAAATATATGGGCCAGGATTGCATTCATATAAATTGATTAACATATAAACTGAATTTTATAAAAAATAACAGTATACTTTGTTGGTGTGTATACATATATAAAATTAATTCCAAAACAAAAAATCTATTTGAGATTTAACTGATTAAAATATAAATTGATTACACTCTTACTGTGACGTAACAATATTTACTCTTTTGAGGTATAATTATGGTAATGTAAGGTATCATTCGGGCCTGTCTTTGTACATGGGCAGGGCCATATTCAGCCTTGTCCATGTACATGGACATGCCTAAATTTAGGCATGTCTCTGTACATGGACATGGCGATATTCGGCCCTGTCTATGTACAGGGACATGCCTGAATTCGGGCCTGTCCCTATACATGGACAGGGCCATATTTGGCCATGTCCATGTACAGGGCATGCCCAAATTCGATCATGTCATTGTACATGGATAGGGCCAAATATGGCCCAATCCATGTACGGGGACAGGCTCGAATTTGAGCCTGTCCCTGTACATGGACAGGGCCGAATTTGGTCCTGTCATCCCATCCGATAAACATATTATACCTCTACTTGTATGTCTCTGATATGGTCTAGGTGTTGTTGTGTCTATTTTTTTACTCTATTGTGTCTGCATTCTATTGTGTTCATAAATTATTAATTTATAGGAGGTTTGGGCCTATCCCTGTACATTGACGGCCAAATTCATCCCTATCACCCCATTCGATAAATATATGATACATCTACTTGTCTTATCCCTATACATTGACAAGGTTGAATTCATACCTATCATCCCATTCGATAAACATATGATACCTCTACTTGTCTATGTATTATATGGTCTAGGTGTTGTTGTGTTTGTGTTTTTACTCTATTGTGTATGCATGTTATTGTGTTCATAAATTATTAATTTATAGGAGGTTCGGGCATGTCCCTGTACATGGACAAGGCCATATTCGACCATGTCCATGTATAGGGACATGCCCGAATTATTGTCATGTCCGTGTACAGGGAAAGGCCTGAATATGATCTTGTCCCTGTACATGGACATGGTTGAATTTGTCCCTGTCATCCCATCCGATAAACATATGATACCTCTACTTGTATGTGTATTATATGGTCTAGGTGTTGTTGTGTTTGTCTTTTTACTCTATTGTGTCTGCCTCTTATTGTGTTCATAAAATATTAATTTATAGGAGGTTCGGGCATGTCCATGTACATGGATAGGGCCAAATTCGACCATGTCATCCCATCCGATAAACATATGATACCTCTACTTTTATGTGTTTGATATGGTCTAGGTGTTGTTGTGTCTATGTTTTAAATCTATTGTGTCTGCATCCTATTGTGTTCATAAATTATTAATTTATATAAGGTATTGTCTCCATCCTATATTGTTCATATTGTGGAAAGTCAAGTTTGGTTTGTACATGGATGTAGCCTCCCAAATACATAGGCAAGGATTAAATTTATATATTTTTTATTCAAATGAATTTATTTTGAACATAAAGTAACATATTAAAATGGGACAGTATTATTTTTTAGAGTACATGGATGTCGCCTCCTAAAAATATATGGGCCGAGATTGCATTTATATAAACTAATTAACATATAAACTAAATTTTATAAAAAATAACAATAAACTATGCCCTTGCGTAAACATATATATAATGAATTCCAAAACCAAAACTCTATTTGAGATTAAACTGATTAAAATATAAACTGAATTTAAAAAAAAAACCAGTAAACTTTGTCGGTGCTTAAACATATATAAAATTAATGCTAGAACCAAAACATTGTTTGAGATTAAACTATTTAAAATATAAATTGATTACACTCTGACGGATAACTGTATTTACTCTTTGGAGGTATAATTCTGGTAATGTAAGGTATAATTTTGGCATGTCTCTGTACATGGACAGGGCCATATTCGACCCTGTCCATGTACAAGGACATGCCCGAATTCGGGCCTATCCCTGTACATGGACAGGGCCATATTTGTCCATGTCTATGTACAGGGACAGGCCTGGATTTGGGCATGTTCCAGAATTCGGGCTCGTCCCTATACATGGACAGGGCCATATTCAACATTGTCCATGTACAGGGACAAGCCCAAATTCGGGCATGTCCCTTTACACGGATAGGGTCGAATATTCAGTCATGTCCTTGTACATGGACATGGCCGAATATGGCCTTGTCAACACTCCAACACTATAAAATTGAAAATCTGAAATCTAATCGAACAATTTTATATGAAGACTAACTATTATACAATTCTAAATCTAACAATTTTATAATCTAACTATGATACAATGTTTTTATTAAATCTAACAATTTAATAATCTAACAGTATTTACTCTTTGGAGGTATAATTTTGGTAATGTAAGGTATAATTCAGGCATGTCTTTGTACATGGACAGGGCCATATTCAACCATGTCCATGTACATGGATAGGGCCATATTCATCCCTGTCCATGTACAGGGATAGGCCCAAATTCGGGCATGTCCCTGTATATGGACATGCCTG
The DNA here is from genome assembly GCA_009831015.1 of Picea engelmannii. Classification (NCBI taxonomy): domain Eukaryota; kingdom Viridiplantae; phylum Streptophyta; class Pinopsida; order Pinales; family Pinaceae; genus Picea; species Picea engelmannii. The sequence goes on from ML777576.1 coordinate 1,615,362, forward strand.
GATTTGGGCATGTCCCTGTACATGGACAAGGCCATATTCGTCCATGTCCATGTACAGGGACATGCCTGAATTCGGGCTTGTCCCTGTACATGGACAGGGCCGAATACGGCCCTGTCAACACTCTAACACTATAAAATTGAAAATCTAAAATCTAATCTAACAATTTTATACAAAGACTAACTATTATACAATTTTAAATCTAACAATTTAATAATCTAACTATTATACAAATTTATATGAAGACTAACTATTATAATTTTTTATAAAATTTTAAATCTAAAAATTTAATACTAGGACTAATAATACTTAGACTAACTTTTTAATACTAACTATCTAACCATATTCGGGCATGTCCTTGTACATGGACAGAGCCATATTCGTCCATGTCCATGGACAGGGACAAGCCCAGATTCGGGCTTGTCCCTGTACATGGGCAGGGTCGAATACGGCCCTGTCAACACTCTAAATCTATAAAATTTAAAAACTAAAATCTAAAATTAAAAATTAACACGGAAATTACCTGGACCGATCGCCTACATCTCCAACATATTCCCACTCGCAGCACCAACGTCCACCCACTTCTCCAACAACGTCCACTAGAACCAAGACATTCACCTAGCGCTATCACCTAACCAACAAGACGTGCACCAACACCTATCACGAATCACTATCACTAAGACATGCACCAACAACTAATGCTATCTACTATTCAACAATTCGTAAAAACTATTTCAAGCACGATGTGCAGGTAATATATAAACACTTTTTCGGTCGAAAGATTGGCCGAAAATATGTTATTGTATGAAATAAAATTCGTCCGGCTAAAATTGTACATGAAAATCGAGGGCGTTGTCACAGTACTGTTCAATTTGACGTTCAAAGGTTCACCTGAAACATGTTTTGTCCAAAAAAATAGGACTTCCGGCCTAAATAAATATTAGTTCGGCTAAAAAAAAAGGTTTTTTCAGAATTTTGGAGCCCTGATTCTCATGAAAGTGTTATCCACCTTCATTAATTTATCCGTTCTTCAATCTAATTCTAATGAAATTATTTTTAGAAGAGATGTCAAGTTTGAAGTTATTTTGGTATGAAACCCTAATTTGGTGTTTGTGCCATCTTCAGCCTGCGAAGCATCTTTGGTGTCTATGCCATCTTCTCTTCCCAACTTTTAAATTAGTTATCCTATTCTGGTTTCTTCTTCAAATGATGGCAGTGAGGATCAAAATCCGCTACCACCTTCTCACCTTCCTTTAGTTGGGTCCATTGAACATGAACCTCAACCAACACCATCGCTTCCCAGATGGGTATGTAGAACACGAGTAGAAGTTGGTGATGTTTCTATTGTTCCTACAAATTAGCATTGTACACATTCATAGTTCGAGTGACCCTCACTTTTGGTTGAAGGTTTAGAGACGCGTGATCCAAAAATATTTGCAGAAGCTTATGGACATCTACATTGGGATATAGAAATGAATAAAGAATAGCATTCCTTGATAACTAATGATATTTGGGATCTTGTACCTCTTCTGAAAGGAAGAAAACTTGTCAAACGTAAATGGGTGTATAGAACTAAGTATCCATTAGATTGAAGTGTTAAAAGACATAAGGCTCATTTAGTTGCCAAAGTATTTTTTCAAGTTAAAGGGATTGACTATAATGAAACCTTTTCCCCCGTAGCCAAAATGAATTCCATCTGCCTTGTTCTAGCCCTTTCCACCTCACATAAATGGGAGGTACATCATATTGATGTTAAATCCACCTTCTTGCATGTGGATTTGCAAGAATATATTTACATGGAACAACATCTTGACTATGTTCATAATGATTGTAGCCTTGATTATCACCGTAAGAAATCTCTATGTGGTCTTAAGCAAGTTCCTCAAGTTTGGTATGCTAAAATGGATAACTTTCTTCTTGGCATTGACCTTTTTAGATGTCATTCTGACCCCAATGTATATATGAAGAAAGTAGGTAACCATCTCATAATACTTGTTATTTATGTTGATGACCTTATTATCATTGGTAGAGACCCAAAACTTTTAAAACATGTGAAACCTAACCTCAAGAAGAAATTTCAATTGATAGACTTAGGTTATTCGCATTATTTCCTTGGCCTCCAAGTATTGCAAACCAAGGAAGGAGTTTTTCTTTTCTAGTCTAAGTATGTTTGTGACCTTCTTCGTCAATTTCACATGGAATATTTTAAACCGGCCCATTCTCTCTTTCAGTCTAGATTCAAACTTTCCATGACTTGTACTACACCTTAAGTAGATGTCACTTTGTACCATCAATTAGTTGGCATCCTTTTGTATTTGACTCGTACCCATCCTAATATGTCCTTTGTTGTTGGTCTTGTTTCCTAGTATATTGTGCAAATACCCCTTGAGAGTCATTAGAAAGTAGAAAAAATGATACTTCAATATATCTAGGGTACATTTAGTTTGAGATATATTACAGCTCAGGGGGAACTCCTTTGTTGGTTGGTTTCACTGATTATGGTTGAGTTGGTGACCTTGATGATCATAAGTCTATTGCAAGTTATGTTTTCAGTCTTGGTTTCATACCTGTCACTTGGGATTGTGAGAAACAACAATATCTTACTCTTTCTTTAGTAGAAGAAGCGTGTCGAGCCGAATTAAATGCAAGCCAAGAAGCCTTGTGGATTTGAGAGATCATTTCAAAGTTTGGATTCTAGAAATATCATCCAATCACACACTAGTGTGAAAATTAGAGTACCATTAAGCTTGCCAAATATCCAGTTCAACATTAGTGCAACAAACACATTGAGCTACACATCACTTTATCGAAAAGATTATTCAAGATCATTTTTTCCATGTAGATGATAAAGTTGCAGACGTTTCAAAAAGTCTCTTACAGAAGAAAAGTTTTTCAAACTTCGATCTATGTTAGGAGTTTAGGAATTTTTCATTAAGGGGGGATTCCTTCCCTCTCCTATTGTGTCACCTTTGTAAATCCTTCAACCCTATCCCAAGTTGTTCGTAAGGGGGGATGTTAGGATATTTAGACACTTAGGAGTTAGTTAAGATTAACTTGGTATTTAATGTGTCTTTAGGTAAATTGTGTTTCCTTAGTATGCATTTGTAGTTATGTAATTTGACGGTCATGATATGTTCTAGATATAAAGTGATCTAATGATTCATATTCTCCTCGATACTAACAACTATATTGATCCATGGCTTAACACCCAATTGGTCGATGACATGATCTCTATTGAAAGAGAATGGAAGGTCATTTGTTGGTGATGGATTGTGTGAAACTCTTATGCAAAAAATATTCCTTTTGCATTAATATCTTGGCTCAATTGGCCATGTTGGTTGGGGCCATGGAATGTTTCCCTGTTTTAGGGTTTTAACCAAGTAATACATTGGTGTATTGATCTTTAATTTGTTTGTGTGAGTGATTTATTAAGGTGTTCGACCTATGTGGAAATATAAATTTATCTAAAAGGAAATCCCTAAGTTATTGTTGGAGGAGATAATTTTGAGTGCACTATATGTGGAAGAGATCTATTGTAATTGCATACATGAATGGAGTCCAAAGAAAAGGGCGTGTCTCTTCCACAAACAATACAAACCCTGCTACATTTGCATAATTTATCATCAATTTAACAAATGTCAAGAAGCGGTTGTGGGGTTAGTTGGATAGCTTGGGGTTTGTGTTGAGTTCAATAGGAATTACATAAAGACATCATTGAACATTATGAAAAAGGAGCATAGGTATTTTATGGTGGTTGTGTTGATTAATCTAAATGAGTGGTGCAAGTTGAATCATTGTCAATACTATTAATATTTTCAAAATTTTGGAGGCAGCTTCTGGAGAACGACAAGTTGTCTAAATTCTAGTATGTGATTCATCCTTCAGCTTCTATGATATGATTCTTTAGTTACTTAAGTTGTCTAAATTCTAGTAAGTGTTTCATCCTTACACTCATGTCAATTCATAATGAAATTAATGATTTTTTTATAGTCATCCCAAATGCCATTAGCATGTCCCAATATTCATTGTGTTTGAAATCAAAGCAATCCAAAGACAAGTACAACTTCAATGAGTTTGGATAAATTGTGATTTTTCATATATTCACGATCTACTCTCAATTTGGATCACCTTGAATCCAAATAAAAGAACTCAAAGGACCATTGCAATGAGGATATATATTTTTTTTGAAACTTATTATCCCCTAGCCTAGGGATAACTAAGGAGATTATGTCTCGAGGCCCAGAGGTCCTAGACATGGAGTACCGAGAGCCATATTGACTTGAGCCTGGCCCTGGAGGGCCTATCTTTCTTCTTCAGTACCTCCACCTTGTCAGCAACATCAACATCCATCACATCGGTCTCATCCTTCAGCAGCAGTGGGTCTTGCTCCATGAGGTAATGAGTCTGGGTATCATGGTATGTGTCACTCTAATTCTCAAAAAAATTGAATATGTGCATTTAATTATTTTTACTTCTAACGTTTCCTTGGACCTTATGCCTTTCCGCTTGTCCACACCTGGGGGGAATGAAAATATGCCCTAGTAAGTTGTTTCCCATAGGGTTTGAGTTTCCACTAGGTGTGTTCATGAAAGGTCATCGTATGTTCCCACCATACTTACCACTTTTCATCTTTTTCCCTCTCATCCATCCCATACATTGGTTCTGGCATTGGGTTTGCCTTACCTTGTGGGAAGAAGGGGCTAAAGGCCCAGAGGGTAAAAGTAGACGGAAAAAGATAAATCCAAAAGAACAAAACCTTCAGATGCTTTGCCTAGGGATCCTCGAGAAAGAAGTAAAAGGCTTCTCAGCAAGAAAAAAAGAGACCCATAAAATAATAAAATCAAGATCTAGTTGGAGGATAGGAGGTCTCATCACGAGCCAACCTATTAGGTCCATGGGCATGTATAAGTATGACACTACCATTCAGTCGGTCACCACACCAGGGTAGTGGCTCTTGGTGGCATAGCACAAGAGAAAGGGGGTCTCATCACGAGCCAACCTTATCATCTCCGTCTCCGTGAAATTATTGTGGGTAACATTGTCAACACTGGTCACCACGCTAGGGAAGTGTCCCCTAACTAGTCTCTTGAAAGAAAAAAAAAAGAAGATAAAAACATAAAAGGCATGAATGGGCTTGGAAACATTTGCATCCATGACAAGGTGCAACTCACCCTCTTTATAGGCACCCACAGGTAAGCCATACATTCCCATGTCATCATTGCACCCATTTCTCAGACATCCCTTACCACCTCACCCACTTACATGGCATGTATTTTTCTTCACCCAGAAACATCCCACATCCAATGAGAACTAGCCCAATAGGACATCCTAACGTCCCCTCCAAACATGGCTTGTATAATAGCATAACGTCTTTGATCACTTGTCTGGGAAAAGGGGGTTTTATGCACATGTTTAAATAACTTGATTATTAGATGTGATTGACATTGCTATGATCCCTGTGACTTGTGATCCCATGGAGGGTGTACTTTTTGTTGTTGCAGGGTCACACCTAACGGACAAGTACACATGGGGAGATGATTAGTTCAGACCTCCATAGGGATAAAATACCACCCGATGGATGTTGAGATCCCAGCTGGGGGCAGAGACAGATTAGAGGTTTGCACCAGAGAGAGAGGAGGATGTTCCACCAGAGACAGCCTTGAAGGCCTAGACCCAGGGGGTATTTCCCTTCTCACTATGATGTAGGCCTTGAAAGGCCCATGATGTCACCCATGTGACCCATGATGTCACCCAACGTTTGAGACAATTTGGAGGCAGTTGTGTGCCAAGTGGCACATCTGTTTTGATCTGGAGACCTTAGGAGGCCTAACATTTTTCTCTTGGAGGCCAACGTTGCCCTAAAAAGGCCTAATGTCACCCTAAAAGGGAATGACATCACCTTTTCTTCTTGATTTAGGGTTTTATTATGTCATTTAATGTAAAAAATGGATATTACATGTAAACTAGCCATGTCGGCCTTTTTGACCTAATTTTGGTCATTGTAACTGTATAAATAGGGGATTTTCCCTTGTATTTTCTCATCATCTTTCACTCACACTCAGTGAGGTCTGAAATTTTCGCCCTATTTGGGGTTACATTACTGAAATTTAGTGCGCACTTGTTGAAGGAGGCTTATTTTGGACTATTTTGGCAATTTTCTTGGTGGAAGTGTTCAACTACAGTATTTGCTAGATGATTCTTGGTGAATGTAAGTAAGGTTTTTGCAATTATTCTTAATTGAATGGTTATAGTTATGTTTATCTTTCATTTACAATAATATTATGAAATTTCTAGCATAAAACCCTATGAGGCTAAGCACATGTTATTGGCCTTTCCTTAATATCTTTCACCTATTAGATTTTGCTAAGAAGCCAATTTTCTTGAAGCTTTTGCTAAGAGCCTTGCCATTTCAACACCCTAGCACATTTTTCTTCATATAATCCATCATTTACTTTATCCTTGAGCTAGAGAAGGAGTAAAACTACTAGGGCCTAAGGTTACCTACACCCTAGTAGCTATTTCCCCCCTAGGGTTTGGTAGTTGAAGCCTTGGGTTACCAACACTTCAACTATTGACCTCTCTTTTCTTTGGTTCTCTTACTATCATATTTTCCTTCAAGATTTATTGCTACCTAAAAGACTCCATTTTCCCTAAAGGCACTAATCTAAGACTTTCCATTGAGTGATTGACCTAAACCATTATCAAAACCTATACCTTAAGATCTCTACTAACCACTCCTAACATTAGAATAGCCTAATCTACTAACTTAGTTGTTTTTGTTACTAAAGTAAGCTACAACCATATTATGCAGCACTAAAAGCATCTAAAAGCAATTAAAAAATTTGATTAATGTGTTGCCTTATTTGCTTCTGACAAATGCTAGTGTTTTGATGTTAATAAGTGAGTATTCTTGGTCATTTTTAAGCCATTTTAAGGCACTTATTGTGAATCTATTGTCTTATAAATATTGTTGCTACTAATTTATGTTTGCTTCACCATTATATCAAACATTGCTTTTATTGATAAAGTATGTGGTTTTATGAAGTACTAACAACAAGTTGTACTTGTGAAAGATGTATTTTCTTGTTGCTTTGTTCTGGGCAGGTACATCTTGATACTTCACTACTTCATTGGTTAAAAACCCGAGACTTTCTGATCATCGTGACTTTTGATAGGGTACATTTTTATAGACATCTTAACCTTGCCTTCTCAAACCCCCAGGTTATCGAGGAAGTCTCCCCTGGACCATCAACCCTAAATAGAAAAAGGCATCCTAATGAGGTGATAGTGATAGGATAACCTTCTCTACACCAATTTTCCTTTCCATTAACCTTTCCTTTGATCAAAGTAAAAATTGTGCGATGAAATTTTGGCGTCATTTTCGGCGAACACTGAGTCAATTCTCCTCAATGACGACACTTCTCGGCAAGCCTTTCCTCAAAATCCTTTACTTTACAAAGCTTACCTGGTGACTCCATTAAGGGTGATCCCCTCATCCCTTTGATAATTTCAAGAAAATTATTTGGCGACTCCACTAAATGAAAAATCCAACCATGACTTCTCAATGGGACCCAAAAAAATTTAAACCCTTGGATATGAGTAAGAAACCAGGGTATCCTCGACGAATGCCTTCGAGGTACGAAAAATGGCTCCCTAAATTCACTAGTAGTGATGAAAATAATCCTAATAAACATGTGTGTGATTTTTATGCTTTCTTTCAACTTCATCCTATCAATGATGATGTCGAAGACCTTGCAATGAAACTTTTCTCTACTACTCTTCGTGATAATGCTAGGAGATGGTATGAAGACCTCCCTGATGCTAGTATTGCCACCATGGGTCAATTGGAAGAGGTTTTCCTCGAAAAATGGGATCCTTGTGTTTTGCTAAGAAAACTTACTTAAATAAAGAAGAATAAGAATGAAAATGTCAGGGAATTTCATGATAAATTTGAAAGGCTATTACAGCAGATCCCAGTAAGCCATCACCCGTCACACGACTTTATTCTTTTTATTTACACCAAAGCCTTTATTGGAAAAATAAGTTTCCCTATAGAAGACAAATCCCCTAGAACAATCCATGAATTTTATAATATGGCTATAGAAATCAAAGCCAACATATCCTCATTCAATGAACAATCCTCTATTCCAGAATTCAAGGCTTGTGAGCCCAAAGACACCACAGATATTCCCAAGAGAGTACCCTCCCTTGAGACATCTATTGAAGAAACCCCAGAATATTTTGAACAAGACATCAGTCAATAAGAGGTTGGGGAAGCGGGTCTTGATGAAGGTTACCAATCCCATGGGGAAGAACAAGAATTTACTCATGCCTTTACTGAAGATAACGAAGATATGCTTAAAGAGACGGAGCCTGGAGATATCAAACATAATGATGAAGTATTGATATGTGCTCCTCCCTCTGATGAATCCATCCACGAGCCTATTCCTCCTACACAAGAAGAAGAGGGTGAGGTTAGTCACTTTCCTTTTTAGGATTTTGATAATACCTTATTCTATGATTCAGAGAGTGAAGGAGAAATGGAATCCTCTGGCAAGGTAGATCCTCCTTATTTTTTAGTTGAAGATGTAGAAGCAAGTCTTCCATTTGATGAAGTCATCCAAATACTTGAAGCTCCTACACAAGAAGAAGTACACAAGGTGAGTTGTTTCCCTTCCCAAATTTTTAATGATTCTTTATCTTATGATGTGGAAAGTGAAGAGGTGTTGGATGTTTTTACCCCTTCATGCTATAATGAAGATGATGATTTTGTTGATAATATTGAAGATTTCATACATTTAGAGAAGCATAATTGGGATGTGATTGGATATGATGGGGATCCCATTTACGACATTGAGGTTCATGTCCAAAATTTTGCTTTACCATTATCACATGAAGTTACTAATAAATTTCACATTTGGAAACAAGGACATGACATGATTAAAAACAATTTTCAGACACCCAAGGATGACCTGATACTATGCTCTCCTAATAATTTTCGTTCATACCTTGAGAAATTTGATGATAGTTCCTTTGAGCACTTGGATTTATTCTATGAAGAAAGTTATTAACCATCGTTGTGCTCAAATCTTGATAAGAGTGAGGAAGTTTCTTTCCTGAAGTAGGATACTTGTGATAAGATTTTCCACCACCCTTTGATTACTTTACCTCGCTATGTCACTAAAGGTATGGTTTGGAAACATGTCCCTTATACCAAGTCTTATGTAGGACAAAACCTCCTTTTGGAATTTAGGGGAAGGTTGAATACCTCAAGAATAAGCTTACTATCACATTGTTCCAGCTTCCCCTTAAGAAATTGTTGGTCATCCTTTCGGTTCTTGCTAATCCCTTCCTAGGCTTCAGGTTGTGAAGACATCTGAGGTAGCCAGCATTCAAACTCTTTGAGTCGGTCTTTTGAACCCTTGACTTTTCATGATCCCTTTCTAAAATGGGTTGAGAACTTTCCTGAGAGTATGAATTCGCATGATTTTGTCCCTCCCTCCCACCTCCATGATCTAGAATTTATGATTTCCAATGATATAATACATTCTCTAACTCATGTTATTTTTGTGCTTAACTTATCACTATTTTGGTTTATGATGAAGCACAAAGGCATGTATTGTGAGATGTTTCTAGGGTGGTTTCATTGGCTATTTGACTACACCTAGCATTCATCCAACAAGTAAGTAGGTAGGCATTTTCATTCATTGTATATACCATCTACATTTCATACTAGAGTAGTTCTATTTCCATTTGTATATATGCTTGTTTATTTTTCATTTACTATACCATATATGAGCCAGTGGTGATATCACCACCCCAAATGATTATTGATAATATTTTGTTGAGATCAAGAAGGTAACAGGTTATGCCAAAGATGTTGAGGTTCTCATGCACTCTATGGTGAGCACATGTCCCCGAGTTGGAGCCATATGTTATCCCGTAGCCTAGGGATAACTAAGGAGATTATGTCTCGAGGCCCACAGGTCCTAAACATGGAGTACCGAGAGCCATATTGACTTGAGCCTGGCCCTAAAGGGCCCATATTTCTTCTTAAACACCTCCACCTTGTCAGTAGCAGCATCATCCATCCCATCAGCCTGGTCCTTCAGTGGTAGTGGGCCTTTCTCCATGAGGTAATGAGTCTGGGTATCATGGTATGTGTCACTCTGATTCTCAAAACATTTGAATAGGCGCATTTAATTATTTTTACTTCTAACATGTGCTTGGACCTTATGCCTTTCCACTTGTCCACATCTGGGGGGAATGATAGGATTCCCTAGTAATTTGTTTCCCATAGGGTTTGAGTTGCCACTGGGTGGGTTCATGAAAGGTCATCATCCATTTCCACCATACTTATCACTTTTCATCTTTTTCCCTCCCATCCATCCCATACATTGGTTCAGGCATTGGGTTTGCCTAGCTAGCAAAGGGTTGTACCTTACCTTATGGGAAGAAGGGGCTAAAGGCCCATAGGGTAAAATTAGCTGGAAAAAGATAAAATCCAAAAGAAAAAACCTTCATATGCTTCACCAAGGGATCCCTGAGAAATTAGTAAAAGGCTTCTCAGCAAGAAACAGAGGGACCCATAAAATAATAAAATCAAGACCTAGTTGGAAAATAGGGGGTCTCATCATGAGCCAACCTATTAGGTCCACGGGAATGTAGCGGTATAACACTACCATTCAGTTGGTCACCACACCACGATTGTGGCTCTTGGTGGCATAGCCAAGAGAAAGGGGGTCTCATGACGAGCCAACCTTCTCATCTCCGTGAAATGCTTGTGGGTAACAATGTCACCACTAGTCACCACGCCAGGGCAGTGTCCCCTAACTATTCTCTTGAAAGAAAAAGCAATAAGATAAAAAGATAAAAGGCATGAATAGGATTGGAAACATTTTCATCCATGACAAGGTGCAACTCACCCTCTTTAGAGGCACCCACAAGTAAGCCATATTCTCATGTCATCACTGCACCCATTTCTCAGACATCCCTTACCACCTCACCCACTTACATGGCCTGGATTTGTCTTCACCCAGAAACATCCCACATCCAATGAGAACTAACCCAATATGACATCCTAATGCCCCCTCCAAACCTGGCTTGTAGAATAGCATAACGTCTTTGAGCACTTGTCTGGGAAAAGGGGATTTTATGCACATGTTTAAATAACTTGATTATTAGATGTGATTGACATTGCTATGATCCCTGTGACTTATGAGCCCATGGAGGTGTTATAACCCTAAATTGCACCATTCATGCTTACCTGGCATCAGGCCATCTCATTTCCCTTCTTTGCCAAAGCACTGTTGAGAAACTCTTTAAAAAACCTCTTTTATAAGGGCCCACGTGCCCTACTCCATTATTGCACGTGTGTACATTCTAGCTGACCTAAAACAACCCACGTGGACCGACAAAAGCATGAAAAAAGGAAAGTTGTCGATGGAACACACAGCTCTGGGTGAGTTAACTGAAACTCCGAGCCATGCATGGTCGAGGGTTCATCCAAATACCTAGCTTCTTCTAGCCTATAAAAGAAGGGCTAGGGGTCCCATTTGGAAGAGGAAAAATATAGAAAAGAAACTATGCCCATTTGCATATTCCCATTTTCCCAACCCTTTAGCCATCCTTGTGCCAGAAGAGATACAAAGCAAAGAAATTGGAGGATAGTTGAAGAGGAGCCCAGGATCAGGCTCGTAGAGCAGTGGCCGGTCTCGACTTTTTGTAAGTTGACTCATTCAAAGTAATAAAGAAAATACTTTTCCCATCCCAATTCATGAGTTATTCATAGTCTGTTAAGTACATATTTGAATCTCTAATCCGTTAGTCTATAGGTAAGATGCGTGTGTAGTTGTTTCTTGTATTGTATGCAGGTCATCTTTGGAAGGAGAATTGTGAACAAGTGATCAAGTGTGCAAGAGGATCGACATCGAACGTCTGGAACAAGGTAGGTTGATCTGGCCATGTATTTACTGAAAGAAATGGGATTTAAGTCTGGGGACGAAGGTAGAAAGTAGATTTTCTCTTGGTCATATCTGCATGCAAAGTATAACCCTATTTTCTAGTCCATAAGGAGATTTCCCTCACAACAGAATTGGCGACCATACTGGGGAAGTCTCTAGGGTTCCTGGAATTTTATTTTTTGGGTAGTTTTTAGAAAAAGACTGGTTTTTCTTGCCTGTTTTTTTTTTTAGTTTCTGTGAAGTCTAAGCTAGCAGAGAGTCTGGTTTTCCATACCATCTTTCTCTGTTATTTTCTTGACTGTGTTTTTCCAGGACCCACAGAGGTACTCGCGGCCTGAATAAGGTCTGCACGCCTGTACCCATGCCCTACTCTCTTACAGCTCGCATGTGAACTCTAGCTGAAGAAGTAGCAGTAGTGTGTAGAGCCCGGAGAATTTTTGAGGCAGTCATCCTCTTCCTTGTTAGAATCAGACATTCTCAGGGGTTTTCAGGAATTATGTTTGAGTCTTGGTTGTTTGCAATGTTATATCAGATTGTTTTTCTTTACGATTTTTCCTTTCTTGGTGTGATTTTTTCTATTAAAGAGAGTGTCCAAGCCTTCAGAAGATCCTGGTTATCAATATCAGTGGTCTCTTCCTAGTTTGGGTTGCCTGGTTTTTTTTTTCCTCAAAATTTAGAGATACACGCGGCCTGTACAAGGTCATCTCGTGTGTACACGCCCTCTGGCTCTATATAGCTCGTGTTCGCATGCTTATTGTTGGATTATCAGTAGTGTGCTTAGGCAGGATAGTTTTTGTTGGGGGTGAGGTAGTCATCATTTCCCTTGATGAGAGTTATACCTCTCAGGTATTTGAATCTTTGTCTTAGAAGTCAGTAGCTTAGGATTAATCTTAGCCTTAGCTTGTTTTTTCTCATTTTAAAAAAGTTGTCATCAAAAAGAATTTTTTAAGGGTTTTTAGACAAGTGTGAGAGTCATTTTTTAAAGTTGCTAGTGTGTGGTTTGTTGAAGTGATTATTTGCGATCTACGATTAGGCCATAATTGTTTTTATTGGTTTTTACTTGTTGGTATTTTTTTCCTTTTTGCTTTATCAACATTTAAATAAAAGAAAAAATTCTCTTTTGTTTTCTTGTTTGGTTGAAGAGTGTGTTTCTGCATTATTAGCCAGGGAAAAGTCGTTTATTTCATAAGTTTTTGCAGTTTAATTAGATCATAAGTAGCTTGTAGTCAAGTGAAATTTCTTTTGAGTTTGTTGTCCAAAATCTTA